>MU223444.1:3314-18765 GCA_018584345.1 Thuja plicata | reverse complement strand
ATTTTATTCTTGCAAAATATTTTCATAATATGTTGATATGATTTCTTTGTGCATTGATTTTTTTTCACATCATATGTTTCCATAAATTCCAAAGGGGGAGATTATAGGAATATCATGCATACATGTCCTGACATTGATGTTTTGTCATTGGTGTCAACATATTTCTACTGTTTGAGACAGTGTTCCTATTGTTCCTGAGATGTTTAGTGAGATGATTGGTTTGATATGTCTGCTATGTTGAAGATAAGATTTTGGGAATGCACAAATGATTTCCTAGATGTTTGTAATTGAATTATGCCAATTTACAGAGGTTAGCATTACAATTTGAGTGAGTTATGGATGTTTGATCAGAGATTGGTATTTTGGTTGTTTAGGAAGAGACAATGTTATAGTTTTTGGTTTGGTGTTGATCAGTTACTTGATATTTTTGGTTTTTGACCTACTGGTGTATTAAGGACATGGATGTGTGTTTTTATCTCATCTAGTTCATAATTTGAAGGTTCACAAGCTATTTTTCTTGAGTGACAAAGTTTCATGTTGGTGTTCCTGATGAACAGTGCATAGTTGATGTTGAATTCTGAGATGAACTATTTTGGTTCTTACTCTGGCATTTCATGGTGCTTTTTGATGTTTCTAGATCATTCTCTATTCATGTTGTTGGATTTTATTGATTGGTGTGATCACTTTTGGTGATTTTATTGAGGCATGTTAGTGTTCTTCATGTTCTTGGCCAACATGATGGTGTAACGTGTTGCGAACGTCGAGGCATGATTTTTTGAGTTGTAGCATGTTCAAGGATGAAGATTTGGACCATTTCTATCTCTTATCTAAAATTATTTGGATCACATTGAAGATTGCATTGTATTTAAGTAAATATTTTTAATTAGGTGTTTGACGACCTTAAGAAATTAAGGTTGATGAATTGTATAAAGAGATGTATCAATTTGTAATTGTGAGTGTGTGAGCATGTGCGAATGGGTGTATGAGAGACTATGCAAAGAGGTATGAGTGGAATCTATAATTGAGGTAGATATATGATGTATTATGTACTTCATTAGAATTATATAGGCATATTGAAGATTCTAACAGTCAGTTCATGAATTATGGACTATTGTCCAATATGGATTGTAATATGAGATTGTTGTAAGGTAGTGATCCTTCCTTTGGGTTGAATCCCTTATTTTATTTTAATAGTGAGCTCTAAGTAATGTGTTTGAATGAATGTGCAATCCCCTTTTAATACCTTTAACTGGGTAAAGTGTTTTTAACATAGTACATCATCTTGTGGGTTTGATCCCCCAGCATGGTTTTTCCGTTAACTGGGTTTCCACATCAAAAATATTGGTGTTATGTGATGGTTGATGTGTTGTGATCTTTTACATAATGTTCATCGTTCAGATATGAGATTTGGGATACAACTGATTCACCCACCCCCCCTCTCAGTTGTGTGTGTTGCCTTGTTTCTATCATAACAGAGAAAAAATCTTAGAGCTTGAATATTATAGATATATATCCTGGGGATTAATGGAAAAATCAAAGAAAATTTAAAAAAAAATGAAGATAATTGCACTAGAAATGAAAGAGGTTTCTTGGGGTTTTCAAGAAATATTTTCTAAGTAAACCAATTTGCAAATTTAACCACCATAATGATGGCTTTCTTTTTTTCCTATTACCAATGCAATAGGGTTTTGGTATGCAATCTGATAATAAAATCAACATTTAGGGAAATTATCCTATAAGAATTTTATTGCAAATAACCTTATTACTTACCTTGCAACACCAATGTTGGAGAAAAGTTTGAAGGAAATCAAAATATTAAATTTAATTGTGTACTAAATTTATACAAAATGAAAACCCTAAATAAAACTCACAAAACCAGAAAACAGAAGTTGATGGATCTATGAAGCCTTAGATTCTATCATTGCTCACTTGTGTCACTAAGAGTAAATTTAGTGATAAATCAATTTTGAGTCCCCTTACTGCAACAATACCCATGAAATGCTTTATGCAAATTTGCGAAAATGAGTACTCACAAAACTATAATAGAGCTCTTTTTAAGTATACATATTTAATATCATTTAACTTATTTTTATATACACTTTTTTGTTTTGATGAGTGATAGTTCATAGCCGATAATTTTATTTTATTAGTAAAATAAGAATTTTACATCTTTGTTTGTGCGAGCACTGGTAGAAAGAATGGATAAAACAAAAGCTCTGGTCTAGCCTGGGACTTAAAATATCTTGTACAATAATAGTTTACATATCATGCTAATGACATATGAGGACAAAAGCTCATTTACAAAGTTGAAGTTTAAATACTCATAAGTCATTCCTTTGTTTTATGGCTTTATGTTGCAGTAATTATATTGCAGATTAAAAATTTTCATTACAATTTATTATACTTTTACATTCATATATCACCAAAGGAATATCATGAAATTTAAATTCTTTCATTCGCTCATCCGATACAGAGGTATGTCCCCCACATCCAGTTATCTATAGCCCCTGCATACACCTGGAAAACATACCAACACCTTTCCCATCTAGCTATTATTATTAGTTATATAATCAGAATGTAGAACCATATCATTTTCATGTGTGTTGATCTAGTTATGTTTGTTCTATAAATTCTAGAATACTAGCTTAGAAATCAGAATTTTAGTTGGATAAGAAATCACCACATTATAACATCAACACAAGGAACATGCTTCAACATAAAGACCATGCTAAATAAACCAGGTGAGAAAAATATTTTGGTCATCCAAGCTTGAATCAAGGCCAACCATTACCAATATATGAGTTTGTATATATATCCTAAATATATATACAAACTGTACTAAATTTGAACCACTGATATCTTGATCACAAGGACTCCAACTTGCAACTTAGTGTAAGAAAAGCATGAGAAAGGGTAATCCTTTAATCCTACAACCAATTTTATTAGGAATGTGACATGTTACTTAACTTAATAAACATTTCAAATATGTAAAACAAGTTAAGTAGATACTCCTTATAATTTAAAATTCCTTTCATAAATAATAGATTAGAAAATTGCTTTGTCCTCTTATATCCTTTTATAAGTTTTAATATAATCAGATAACTTTGAAAATATGTCAATAGTGCCTATTTTAAGATAGGTAGGTTATTTTATCCTAAAAATACCATAAAATATAGTTTATTAAATGTTTCATTATTATATAAATAATATTATATTTGATAAGATCTTTATTTATGAATTTTGAGTATGAATGATAATCTCTCTCTCTCTCTCTCTATATATATACATATATACATATATACATATATATATATATACACACACACACACACACACACATATATATATATATATATATATATATATATATATATATATATAGACACACACACACACACATACACACACACACACACACACGTGTGTGTGTGTGTGTATGTATGATTATAATTAATTTATAATCCAATAATTTCAAATTACTTATTCATATACACTTAAAAACATATCATTCCATTCAAGTAATTGTATTTAAGGATACAGTTCAATTTGTTGATTCCTTGAAGAGAGGATCATTAGGTTTCCCCTCCTAAAATCAAAAGGAAGAAGGATGAAAATCCTTGTCTCATTGGTTCATGTTATCAAGACCATATCCTGGCTTATAGTACTTTGTTTTAAATTAATCATTTCAATCTCCAAGGTACTCTATAAGTTGTTACAGTGAGGTCTGAAGTAACAAATTAGCAAATGAACTAATCCACTAAATATATACTGAAGAATCAGTAATATTTTAAAGGTAATACTTGCCTGAGTTCGTGGAACTCAAAAAAGAAGGAGGTGATAATAGGTATCCCTAGTATTATCAAATACCCTCATCAATTAGCCTTTCTCTTGCATAAATAGGAGTTTGCATTCAAGTATATAAGAATACTGTCACATTAAGATTGTGCTACAAGAAAAAGAGATAACAAATTGGCGACTCCGCTGGGGAGTTGGGTATAATTATTGTATCTAAGAAGTATCCAATCAATTTGGTTGAAGCAGCCATGTTATAAACACTAGAGATTCTATTAGCCCATCCGAGCTACCTAACAAATTGGCGAATCTGCTGGGGAATAGAGATTGTAAAGTCTTGATAAAAGTATTCAGAATCTCTGAGGGTTTAAAAGATAGTATATTTATAGTTGTAGTTTCCAAATTCATTTTTGTAGTATTCATAATTTTACTACATTCATCCCAAAAAACTGTTGGGTGGCGACTCTAAAGTTAAATCTCTGTGATCAGTAAAAAGTTAAGTAAACATCTTTCAAAATGAGTACTAGGTCAAGAATGAGAGAGTATCCTGAAGTTGCACTAGATGGTGGGATCCCCACAACTTCAAGGATGGAGATTTCTTGGAGGAAGAAAATAAACCAATTCAATATAGATGAAACTTCTCCAAGAAGCAAGGAAAGAAATACAAGGAGAGAGGATGGTAGCAATCAGTCTAATCATGAAGGCAATACCTTAGAGTATGAAGAAGCTCCAGAAAGAGGATTTGAAACACTTCTAGCTACCTCCACTTCTAGTGAAAGAGAAGGAAATGACACCATAATTTTAGATTCTAAAGCTCCTACAAATGAACTCGCTGAAGAAGAAAGGATTTTGATAAAAAAATTTAGCCCTTGTTCAGCAGAGAAAAAGATTTGAAAAATAAAAAAGATGATAAAAGAGATGTTGACAGAATTAGAAGAATATCCTTAAGACATCAAACTACAAGAAATATTGAGAGGTCTCATAGAGAAAAAGAAATACCAACTACTCACAGAGCTTCTAGTTCACAAAATGTTAAGGATAAAGGTAAACAAAAGGTTACTGATAGAAAAATTGAAGATCCAAAAGTTTAGAAGGTCCTAACAGAGCAAATATCTGAATTAGATATTGATCTTGAAAGATTAAGAATAGAAAAGGAAACCATGACAAAGATGCTAGAGAATGCAAAAGTGGAAGCTGCTACTTTAGAAATGAAAAAGAAGATTGATTTTTTGCAGTCTTCCAAATATTCTTATGTTGAGAACACAACATCTTCCAAAGAAAAAGCTACTACTTTCCAAGAGAATGATAATTTCCAAAGGAAGCCATTGCATCCTGAAAGGTATAAGCAATTTAATTTCATTGGCATTCCTGGATACCCCAATGCATTACCAAAAGATGTGGCGGGGAAAATCCCAAAATTTGTAGGTAATAATGTCATCTCTTGTGAAGTACATTTAAGAAAAATTATTGATTTTATTGATGATTTGAATATCAATCATGAAGATGTGTTGATGAAGCTCTTTGTTTAGTCTCTAGTAGAGGATGATAGAGAATGGTTTAGAAGTCTATCTAATGGCTCCTTTGCATCCATGGATGAATTAATTGAGTTATTCAAGGACCAATATGGAGATGAGACTAATGAAGGGTTCTTACTGAATGAGTTCAATAACATAAAAAAGAACTATAATGAAGAGGCCACTGAGTTCAATACCAAATTCCAAAGAGCCACGCATAAATTATTTTAGAAGATAATGCTGGATGAAAAGGTATTTCTAGAAACATATTTAAATTTTTTTGATTCAAAAATGGGATATGCTCTTAGGGATGAAAACCCTAGAACCCTTAATGATGCTTAGAAGATAATATTAAATATAGATATGAACAGAAGGCCAGTATCTGGTAAATTGGGTAGGAGAGATGATTCAAGGTTTAGTAGAAGTAACCAAAAGGAATCAGAACATAAAGAGTATAGGGCTCCTCAAAATAATAGGTCATCTTATAATAATACCTACAATCCTCATAATAGGATGCAAAATCATCCTTATGGCACTCATTTTAAGGATGGGAAACGTATTTCCCCACCAAGAAAAGAAAAACCTAAAAACAGAACTCCAGACCCTTTGCATAAGAATGTTGTCCATTTGTGTAATGATGAATTCTGGTGTGAGGCTTGTGAAGCCCCACACAATCTTGATTTCTGCATTGTTTCCTTAGATTTGAAAGAAAATGAAGAACAAGGGAATGATGAAAGTGAGCAATGTGATTATAATATGACAAATGCTTATTCATGTCATGATATAGACTCAGAGAATGAAATAGAAAACTATGATATGTATGGCTCACAAGGAAATGTAGAATTTGATCATCAACAAGTATTATCAGATAGTGAAAAAGAAGAAATAGATGATCATGTAGGATGTTATGCACAAAATAGCCAAGACCTTCCACTAGTAAGAAAAGCTTCAGATGAAGAAAAATCAAGAATTACTGCAGATCTGGTGAACAAAACAAGAAGCAATTATCACTTAAGAAATAGAGTATTTGGTGGTACTGGTAGTCAACCATCTAGTGTCTTTATAAGAGAAAATAAAATAGACACCAAATATGTACAAAAGAAAGAAGGACCTAGGGAAAATGCAAATAAACCTAAGGTTAAGATTGTAAATAAAGCCATAGAGCCTATTTTTGTACAAGAAGGAAAAGCAAAAATACAAGAAACTAGTACTTCTCTTAAGGTGGAAAACAAAAAATCCAAGAAAGGAGAACCAACTCTAAACATACAAATTGAGGAAAATAATATTATTGTTGAAAAACTAAAGCCCTCAGATGTAAATTATACTCCAGTAGATATGGGACACTGTTTATCTCAGATGACTGTAAAGGTTCCATTTTTAGAAATGATGAGAATCAAGGAACACAAGGAAAATTTCTATCAGTGTTGAACAGTGTGCCTACAATGAAAGTTCAAAGTCCAGAAAATGTTGAAAAGAGACCAAATAATAGAGGGAAAGAACCCAAAGTAATGATTTCTGAGATTCCTCAGATTTTCTTAAACATAACTACTTCTGCAAAGGTTGTGGAACCATTCTTTTTGACACTGGTAATTAATGAAAAGATGCTTAAAAATTGTATGATTGACTCAGGAGCATCAAACATTATCATGCCAGTTAAAATTATGAAGTCTATGGGATTAAAAGTGGATACTCCTCATGCGAGATGCCAAGACATGGATTCCAGAGAAGTCCCTATTATCGATACTATTGAAGCCATGCCCTACAAATTAGTTGTGTGCCCTGATGTGGTTTTAGCAATGAATATTCTTGTTGTTGATATACCACCACATTATGGAATGTTATTATCTAGAAAATGGAGTGCTTCAATGGGAGGTAGCATACAATGTGATTTATTATATTCTACTTTCAACATTGCTGGGAATAATGTTTAAGTGTCAAGAGAAGGTAGAACCCCTCACATGATTGAGTGGTATGAAGACACTAACATTAATTATTGTATTGATGTTGATATGGAGAATTTTAGAGTATAAAGGAGTGACCATCAGTGTAAAAATATTGATCCTCTGGTTCAAGAGTTGACTGTACAAAATGATGGTTTGTGGAAAATGTATTTTGATGGAGCTTTCTCAAAAGAAAGATTAGGAGCTGGTGTATTACTTGTATCTTCATCAGGTACAACTTTCAAATATTATTTTTTTCTTGCTTTTCAATGTACAAATAATACAACAGAGTATGAGGCTTTATTTCTAGGGATAGAAATAAACATGGGATAAAATGTTTAAAAGTTTATGGTGACTTCGAGTTAGTAGTAGACCAAAAAGATCCAAATATGTAGTGAAAAATGATAGATTAAAAATGTATAAGTATGTTATTTGGGATTAGATTGAACTGTATGATGCCTTTGATATTAGCTGGATAGAAAGGTCTAAAAATATAATGGCAGATTTCTTAACAAATGTTTCTCTAAAAACTAATGATCAGACCTTACATGGGGTATCAATACTTGAAGTTAAGACAAGACCAGTTGTTACAGATAATATATACAACTGGCAAGTTTTTCAGGATGACCAAGACATTCTAAGGTTTATTCAGTGTCTAGACCATTATGAGAATCAACATATAGATTATATTACTCTACTTGAAGATAATAATGGTAAAGATTATGTTTTAGGAAATGAGGTTGTCCAATTAAGTTCCAACCAGATTCCTAAGGGATTGGTTGAGCTTGAGGCATTGTTTAGTAGTCAAAATGATCATTAATTGAAGATAAGCAATGCCAAAATTGAGTATTTGGAGGAAGTAAACTTAGGATCAGAAACCCGTCCTCGAATAGTTTACATTGGAAAAGGTTTGGATTCCCACATAAGAACTAATTTGATCAAGTTATTCAGAAAATATAAGCATTTTTTTGTGTGGTCATATGAAGATCTAAAAGCTTATAGGGAAGATCTTTTCCAACATGAAATACCACTGAAATCAGAAGTAAAGCCATTCGGACAAAAATAGAGGCCTATTAATCCTTTGCTAGCTCCTAAGATGTAGCAAGAGTTGATGAAGTTAAAGGATGCTGGGATTATCCATCCCATTAGACATTCAACATGGGTCTCAATTTAGTGCCAGTAAGGAAAAGGAATGGTGACATTAGACTGTGTGTATATTTCAGGAACTTGAACATTGCATCCCTCAAAGATAACTACTCTCTACCAGACATGGAGGCAATGTTACATAAAGTAACTAGTTTTGAGTTGTTTTCAATGATGGATGGTTTCTAAGGGTACAATTAGGTTTTAGTAAAGGAATTAGAGTAGTACAAGACTACATTTACCACTCCATGGGAAACATATGTTTATATAAGAATGTCATTTGGACTCATAAATGTAGGAGCAACTTTTCAAAGGGCCATGGATGTTGCCTTTAAGGAATTCATTAATTTATTCATGGTTATTTATCAAGATGACTTAACTACATATTCTAAAAAAGTTGAGGATCATTGTGAACACTTAGGTAAAATTTTCAATAAAGCTTTAGAGTATGGTGTTTCATTGAATCCTAAAAAATGTCATTTTGTAGTACAAGAAGGAAAGTTGTTGGGACACATAATGTCTAAAGATGGAGTAAGAATTGACCCTAAAATAATAGAAGCTATCCAGAAGGTCACTGCTCCAAAGAATTTAAAAGGAGTTCAATCTTTCTTAGGAAAGATCAATTTTGTCAGAAGATTCATAGCAAATTCTACAGAAATTGTCAAACCTATCATCAAGTTGTTAAAGAAAGATGCAAAATTCTGTTGGAATGAGGAAGCACAAGTAGCATTTGAAAGAATAAAGAAAGAAGTGTAAGAGGCCCCTGTTTTAAAATCACCAGATTATAGTAAGCCCTTTTCTCTGTTTTCATTTGCATCTTATCATACAATTGATGTTGTTTTATTACAAAAAGATGAAGAAGGATTTGAACATCCAATAGCCTTTTATAGTAAATCTCTCCACGCTGTAGAGATAAATTATGAGATGATGGAGAAGAAAACATATGCTCTAGTAAAAGCTGTAAAGTATTTTAGACCATATCTAGTGTGCCAAGGTGCAAGCATATGTGCCTCATTCAACAGTAAAGGATATTCTTACTCATTCAGAAATAACTGGTAAGAGATGTAAGTGGATAAATAGAATTATAGAATTTAATCTTGAAATCCACATTACAAAGTTGGTAAGAGGTCAGGGTTTGGAAAAAATCATGATAGAGGAGAAATTGGATTTAATAAAAGTGAATGATATAGAGATACATGCTCATACAATTACAAGTATAGAGAAACAACCATTTTATGCTGATATTGTGTATTTCTTAAAGAATGCCAAGTGTCCTAATGCTATGAATGACAATCAAAAGAGAAGTATCAGATTGCAGGCTCAAAGGTACACCTTAGTTAAAGGAGATTTGTATTGGAAAGACAGAAATGGTGCATTATTTCTGTCTAGATCAAAGCCAATCTGAGAAAGTTTTAAGTGAAATGCATGCAAGGGTGTGTGGAGGTCATTTTTCTGCCAAGACCACTGCCCATAAGATTCTGAGGGCTGGATATTTTTGGCCCATTTTATTCAAAGATACACATGCATATGTTAGAAAATGTGAGCCTTTCCAGAGGTTCTCAAACAAGTTAAAGTTTTCAGGAGCCCTGTTGTTAAACCGAGTAAGTACTAAAGCCCCTTTTGCTATGTGGGGAATTGATTTTATTGGTGAATTTGCAGAAAAATCTAGTGGACACAGTTGGATACTTGTAGTCACATATTATTTTACAAAATGGATTGAAACTATACCCACAAAAAAGGCAACAAGTAAGGTAGTTACTGAGTTTTTAATGGAGAATATTCTAACTAGATTTGGTGTGCCTTCAAAGTTAGTAATGGATAATGTCATGTGTTTTAGATCAGATGAAATAAAATATTTCTGTGAAAAGTATGGGATCATAATGTCATATTCATCCCCATACCATCCTTAGGAAAATGGAAAATTTGAATCTGGTAACAAAAGTATATTGAAGATTTTAAAGAAAACTCTTGAAAAGAATAAGAGAGCATGGGATAAAAAGCTAAAATTAGCATTGCGGGCTGATAGAGTAATAGTTAAGAAAGCAACAAGAAATTCTCCATTTGAACTTGTATATGGTTTATAGTCAAGAATGCCAATTAATAAGCTGTTACCAGTATACCAGTTTATGCAAGAAGAGAAATTAGAGGTTTCTGACAGTATGCAGGATAGAATGATACAATTGGTAGAGTTGGATGAAACAAGAAAAGATAGCCAGAAAGAAAACATTAAATTGCAGCAAAAGATGAAATATTTATTTGAAAAAAGGGCTACTGACAGAAAATTCCAACCAGGTGACCTAGTTCTTCAGTGGAATGTGAGAAAAAAAGATAAAGGTAAGCATAAGAAGTTTGAGTCTTTATGGCTTGGACCATTTGTTATTTCACAAAGTTTTGGTAAGGATTCCTACATACAAAAGAACATGGATGGAGAATATTTTGAGTTTCGATTGCATGGGAAATTTCTTAAACCTTTCTTCAGTAGAAAATAAATTTCTAATGCACAAGTAAATATGTATTATAATGTATATAGTTTCTTTTATGCAAGTGTGTTTCCTTTCTACAGTAGGTTAGTCGGTGTTGCCTTCATTTTTTGAAGTGATCTGCAACCAGAGATTCTATGGTTCTTTCCATAAACTTGTGTTTAGTCATCGTTAGATAGAGCCACTGTTGGTTGTTTTTCCAATTTTAATTCTGCTCAGAAATTTTTTGATGTTCTTAGTCCTGTCCTTGCTTCGGATTTGAAAGTGTGTTCAAAATTTCCAAAATCCCTCTGCAAATTAATGGTCTTTAGGTAAAAAATCAAAGGGAGCTATCAAAATCCCTAAGCCCTAGTTCATTCTATTTGAAAATGGCTAAAAAATCTAGTTCATTGAAAAATCCTTCTAATTTGAAGTTACTTTTTCGTAACTTATGAGTCACTTACCCTTTAGTTGCCAAGTCTCTTAATGAAAACCAAATATCCTTTACCTTTACGAGACTTAGCATTTTCCTTCAGTCGGGTTATCTCCTAAGAAATAGAATATTCCTTTAGTGATTAAGAGATAAAGAGAAAACCATCTGATTAAAATTTTATCTAGTGGTCAGTTGGGTTGTCTCCATATTAAACATGGGTTAGCTAATTTTTGTGGCAACTTTGAGTTTACTCAGTCACAGTATCTCCAGATCTGATTTGGGTTTAAAAGGTTAAGTGAAAGGTTAAAGTTCCCCTTTGGTCACTTCATCTCCAGATGATATGTGAGTTAATTCATAAGGTTCATATATTTAGAGATAACAGTCTGATTCAAATCTAATCCTACGGTGGTCGGGTTATCTCTGGATAAACTCTATGGTTTGAAAAGTATTCAGTGACAATGAGTTTGCACAGTCGCAAAGTCTCCAGTTTGAACCAAGGTTTATGCTGATTTCCAAAATTTCATTATCACCTAATCTCATGATAGAAAGTGATTTAATTTATAAATTATGAGATTAAGCGACAACCGTAGATCATGAATTTAATTTGACGGCAGTTGGGAAGTCTCCAAATAAACCATGTAGTTTAAAATTCATTCAGTGACATTGAGTTCATACAGTCATAAGGTCTCTTGATTCAACTAGGTTTAAAGTTGAAGTTCATAAGTTATATTGTTTCCATATCTTGAGATAGAAGATGAGTTAAGTTGAACATCATGAGATTAAGCGACAACTATTGGATTAAGAGTAGATCTGACGGTGGTCGTTGAATCACTAGTGAAAATTGAAAAGTCAAAAGTTATCTAGCGATCAAGAGACAAAAGTAAAATATGAGTCACGTGTCCAAAGGTATGAATTTGTTATAAGTACTTAGTCTTGAAGTCTCTGAATAAAATCAAGTGACTTGGAGATGACAGTCATTGAATCTCATAAGAAATTAGGGTTTGTATCAAAGATCAAGAGATTTGGCAAGAACTGTTAGATGCGAATAGAAAAAGATCAGCAATGGTCAAGTGATCTCCAGATGATTGATTAAAATGAAAAATGATCCAGCGGTCATGAGACAATGACTATAGTCTCCAATTATCTAAGATAATTATTAATCAAAAGATTTATTCAGTTTATTAAAAGATAAAAATATAGTCGCCATGTCTCCAAATGAATTATCAAATAAAAGGAATGTGCAAAAATAAAGAGACTAAAGTGCAGTCGCTGAATCTCCAGATAGAAACCAAAGTTTAAAGTAAGTTGTAAAAGGGTTTCAATTTCCTAATCTCATAAGGTAACTATAGTTAAGAAAATCTTTCAGAAAAAAGGAGATACACAGTCGTGTGGTCACTAGAAATGAACTGAGTTAAAAAGGATGACTTTTCCTCGCCGCTAGAAGGTATAGTTGCTGGCCAATAGAAAAGAAGGAATGAATGCCATGGTGGAAAATTAGATGAATGAAAGCCAATCAAATTTGAACATTTTGAATTTAATAAGGTTTTTCTAGAAAAAGCACTCATTCAAATTTGATTTTCTATCACTATCAGAGGCTACGACTAGGAATTGAATTCATTTCACAGTATGTAAAACTTATGATGGAAGTGATGGAATTTAAACCTATAATTATTGAAGGGATGTTTGCATTGATTTCATATTTATAAGTAAGTGTATTCATTTGTCATTATACTTCAACAAATTTCAAGATTTCAGCACATAAGTTTTCTGTGTGATCAACATTTTTTGAGAGCAGTGAGATTTTCAAGCAACCAATATTGACAGAAGGGTTTTAATTGGCGGTATAAATAGTCTAGAATCTAGAACTGGTGAGCTTTACAGTTATCAAAGTTTCAAGTTCAGAGAATTGAGTAATTGACAGTGTTGTAGTAAGGGTTTGGAGGAGACTTGTTTCAATATCAGTAAAGAATTGTGAACAGAACAGAACAGGGAAAAATGAGTCAAGCACTTAGTGTAGCATCCACCAATGGACAGAGTGGTGATGGAGATGATGATAACAAGGGAAAGAGGAATTACTCTGATGAATTTCTTCAATTGCTACCTGGTTCTACCCAGAATAGAAAGGTTAGTGCAGATATTCTTCTCGATGATTTGTCTAATATTAGAGATGCTAAGACTCTAGGCTCATCTGGTTATTCTCTATTTAATTATTTCTGGAAAAATAGTAATGAGTCGGTCCCAATCTCAAACCCTTGGACTTGTGGGTTGGAAAAGTTGTTAGTTCCATATGTGTTTGTAGATGCTAACTTTATCCTTGTGCTAGTAAGTAGGTATGACCCTTTGACAAAGACAATTAAGAAGAGTGACGGGAAACCCTTGGTGACCCTTGACCGAAACTCTTTCATGAAATCCTTTAATGTCTATTACCCAATGAGTACTGAGATAAATTTACAGAGCTTGAAGAACATATATGTTAGGGAGTCTGGGGTTGCAGCAAAGTTGATTAAAGAGAACCATGTCCCCAAGAAAATGAAAAACTATATTGCACCTATCCCAGGGGAGATTCCTTATTTTTATAAGGGTTTGAATTATTATATGAAATATATTTCATATGCATTATGTAGAGTATTGGGAATAGATACAGGACCTGAAAGGACCAGCTCAGATATTTTGATCATCATGCTAGACATGCAGATCCCTCACCTCAACACTAGTTATGATTATATCCAATATGTCATAGATAGAATGCACGAAGGGTTTGTGCAAATTTAGAAAAAAGAGGTAAACCCTAAGTTCATGCAGTATTCCATCTTAATGCATTTAATTTTGTATTATAATTTCCCTCTGATGGAATGCACCAACTTGAGGCCACAAACAATGTTTCAGAACCAACCCAATTTAGTCCAATTTTGGTTAAGGGTTTGGAATATTACTTCCAAAGATAATGATTTCTATTCTTTTGAGAATTGGATTGTATACCCAATCCTTGTGGCCATTGGTGTAGACAAAACAAGGCTACCAGTCAAAGTTTTACAACTGTTGAGGCCATGTGATTTTATTGATAAATGGTTAGGAGATCATAACTGGGGAGACTTTTTTTATGAGAAGAATTACACATTGATTAGGTTGTATGGCTGCACATACCCACCCCACATTCTCCCATTTCATGTGCCCCCTCAAATTTCTTCAATGGAATTCATTCAAAAACTAATTCTAGTTGATAGGGAACACCTTCCTCCCCACAGGAAAGGTACACTCACCCCCAGGAAGTTCAAGGTTTTGAATTTCACAATTGGGAAAAGGGCCATTGACTTGGTGAATGAGTGGATGAGTCAGTATAGAATGAATGTTTATTTATGCATATTTGTGGACTTAGAGGGTTTCATTTTGAGTGCAAGGAAATTGTTGACTCCCTCCATTCCTTATGCAAAGGATCATGAACAATGTGAGGAAGAGGACCTCATTAGGAATATAATGGAGGATGAGGAGTTTGATTCAAGGGCTAGCAAGTTCAATGAATTGATGGATTTGGAGAGACAAGTCAAAAGAAAGGGATACACCTTTGGTGGTTTTTTCCCACAAATGCCCTATTTTGATAGGCTTGATGCCATGATCTAGTCACACAATTTATTGTGTAATCAATTGGAAGATGTGCTGGTGGAGAAGGATAAGAAGAAGGAAGAATATTCCTCTTCTGAGTATGAAAGTGACAGTGAAGGAGAATATTATACTCCTAACCCCCCTCCCATGGACCACCCATTGATAATAGAACAATCAGCGGAAGGGGAACAAGAAGAAAATGTTGTTGACTTGACACAAGTCCCAGAAGCTGAAGTGACAAAGGATCCCCCATTGGAAAAAAAAGGTTGAACTTGGGGAGCATTCATAGAGAAGAGAGAAGAAAAAGGATAGAATAGGTGCTCTAATCCCAGGGAATAGAGCCTATGATCATGAGCTCAGAAAATAGATTAGGCAGGGAAGAAAATTTATGAAAGATACAGATGAAGAAATTGAATTGCCTCTGTTGACATGCACTAATGAGCGGACAATACAGCAACAGGGGTTCCTAAGTGATGATAATTTTATCAAGACAAAAGAATTCAAAGAGTTCCTCATTTGGAACAAGCACAAAAAGGTGCAAGAAAATTTGCAATTGGCAGGTGGTGATCC
>MU223443.1:430483-441695 GCA_018584345.1 Thuja plicata | reverse complement strand
CACTAATATTTTCTTTACATTCTTGCATAATCTTTATTTTCATTACAACATGTATCTAACAACATTAAAATAATAACATTGTTTACCTGATATGATCTTGGAATATGGCATTTGGTTTGAACATGAATCATAAAAACACTGTTATTACCTTTCACTCTGGCATATCTTCATAGCATTTGAACATACCTTTCATTCTGGCACATGCACTGTATATGAACATTGATCCCACAACTTTACACAATATCATTGTTCTACATTTTTATCCCTAAATATGGCACTATCATTCGATGAATATGTATAAAAACTACATTATTTGATTTCCATTCTTGTGTTCGCAAGTTGACACTCAGGGTGTATATGACTTATGTTGTGTTGTCATTATGGAAACAAAGTCATATGAAGTTTTGACAGTAAACTTTGAAGAGTAAAATTGGATAAGTATAGAAAACATAACAATCAAAAGTTATTCAGTTGATCAGAGCACCAACGCATGTGCATATGATCAAGTCAGACTATTCACATTCATACCTAAGCTCTATGATATGTTTTTGTGTTTAATCTTTACATGCATGGTACGAAATGACAGTATGGAGAAGTTACAGGAAGATTAAGTGCCACTAACAATTCAGAAAATAGAGTATGGAGCCGACCTCATATTTTGGATTAGCATATAATATTTTGTTTGTTAAAGGTTATGCGCCTATTGTACTATGTTTGTAATTATGTTTTAAACATTCATGTAAACACGTTTAAGCCAATTTGTTTCAAAGCATTGTGTATGTTGTTTTTGGGCTGACTAAGGTCTTGTTTTTAGTCGTGTCTATTCAGGCATGTATATATACTAGACATGCACTTTTGTATTAAGTGGGTCGATGAAAAAGAAGCCGAGAAGATATTCAATTGAACAATATAAGGAAATTAGTATGAAGTAGAAGTCTTCAAGAGATCAAAGCATCTGCGCATAAATGGAACTGATCAAACAACAGTGTCATTACAACAGTTCATCTTTTGATATAGTATATATAAATTACTTAAAGTTTGTAGCCTTCATCTTATTGAGTAGTGAGATCTGGCAGTGAGCCAACCACCTTTAATAGGGTTTTTGTAAAGACTCCTAATAGGGTCATTTTACTTGCATTGTAAAGACTACTTCTAACGGGGAAAAGGAACTCTAACAGGTTCATTAAACTAGTACAATCATTTTTGGTTACTTATCCCACAGGGGTTTTCCTCTGATCAAGGTTTCCCCGTAATCATATCTTGTGTTATGAGTTATTGTGTTATGCCTCAATTGTTATTTATTTGAGTTAAGTTTCAAATTACAGAAATAAAAATAAAGTAACAAACACTAATTCACCCCCACCTCTTAGTGTTTCTAACAATTGGTATCAGAGCTCTGGTCCTCTAAAAGAAAGTTTAACCACTTGAGGAGATCATGGATTCATTAGCAGAGAAACATCTGAAAAAGAATCTTGAAGCATCCCTTGATGATCTTGATAGATCTGAAAAAGAAAATGAATAACTTAAACTAAAATTTGATGGCTCCCAAATTCTTATCAAAAAATTAAGGAAAGATCTGAAAGATTGCTCTACAAATGATTTGGGAAAGATGGTCAAAAATCTGAATGAAGAGAACATGTCTTTGAAAGATAAGATTGAATATCTGAATGAACAACTTATAGATAGCCTAACAACTATTGAAGAAAAGACCAAAGAAAGAAAAAAATTAGATGATGAACTTATGCAAGCAAATATGAAGATCTTAGAGTTGGAAAACATCAAGAAAAAGAAAAAATTGAGAAATTACACACAAGTTCTTATCTAATTCAATAAAAAATTAATGCACAGAATCTAAGAGGTGATACTACTGGTGTTGGATACAATGTAGCTCAAATTGAAATCAATAAAATGAATGAAAGAAAGAAATCACAAGAAGAATCCATAGAAGTAAAGAAAAGTGAGAATCTTGCAAAGGGTAATACAGAACCTCCTAAAAATGAACACAAGCTAGTTAACTGAACTTGTTATGCTTGTAACAAGCATGGACACTTGGAAAGAGATTGTAAAGTGGTAAGACCTTTCAATGGCTATTGTTACTCATGTAATAAATTTGGTCACAGGGCTATACATTGCAAAACAAGTCTAAGAAATCAGTCATAGCATAATCAAAGAAATATGACTCAATACAATCAGAGAAATCAACCTCAGAGAAACTATCAGAATATTACATGTCAGATATGCAATTATAATGGACACATGACCAAGTAGTGTAGCATGATAAAAAAATATCAATAGACCTCCAATCATCTATCACTCATGTAACAAATCAGGAGATAACTCAAGGTTTTGTAGGTCAAGAACTCAAAAACAAGAAAAGCCTAAAGAACCATTAATTGAAGAACCTGGAGAAGTAAAGTTTGTAAAAGCTACAGAAGATTCAGGTAAAATATGAGTTGAAGTAAAGAAAGATAATGATGAGAACAAGGTAATAGATGCATCCATAGTGGATGCACCTTCTACTTCTTGTTAGATGACCCTCATGGTCTTAGGGGGAGCTATTCTAGCTCTGAACTGCTGCGTGGCTGGTATACTCACCATTGAGTATGCACCTATGGATTCATGTATTTGGTGATGAATTGAGGAACTATGCATGGATGCATAGCTTGAACTTGGATAGAAGCAAAGATTGAAATTCTCAATGTAAACTGTGCTATAGCAACAAGCATTAAATGCATAAACCTTTCTATAAGTCAGTAAAGAGATCTATCATCTTAACTTTTGCATTTGAGATTGAGCATAGAGAGATCACGGGAGATTTTAGCATCAAAGCATCAACAGATAACCATTGGTTGGTTAGGAAGGTGAATCAAAGTTGAAACAGAACCCTAGTAGATGCATCATTTCAAAATCTTTGGAAACCCTACTGAAGCAAGTATCAAGTAATTAATGGCTACTCCTACAGTGTTTGACATCTTTGAGAAGAAGAGATATGTGTTTAAGAAGCATCCATTTAAGTATGTACTAGATGATGTAGAAGGGGAATTCTCCAAGACTCCGCTAGGAGTCATACATGTAGAGGACATTCACGCATACATCTATTGTAAGAAGGAAACTATTGGGGATAACATCATAGCAACTCTTATGGCATCAATGATGAAACCAAATTATTCAATCAAGGATGAATACGTGCATCTCACTGATAACCCTATCTTTGAGTATTCAAACATGCATGAATTCTATGAACAAGAATGGGTTAAAATCCTACTTAGTAGAATACATGATGATCTGTATTGGATTGGTGAAGTTCCTATCCACATTACTATTGATCTCATTCACGAGATGATCGGAATCCCTAAGGTTGAACTAGTTCTTCCCATTGGTAAAGATGTAAAGAAACAGGTTTAACAAGCTTGCTTATCCAGAAGTGATAGGCATGGGATGACTGTTGATCCCATTGTGGAAGAAGACATCAAACTCCTCACCATGATACTTGGTTAAAAGTTTCCGCACACAAGCAGACTGAATAGTGTGTCCGTAGCTACTATTCTAGCAGCAATAGGGATGGATAAAGATAACACTCAGTATAATCTCTATGAGATATTTTCCACACAACTGATTGAGAACATTAGAGCTATCAAGAATGACAAGAGAAAAATATTCATATTTGGCTCTTTGATTATCTACCTATACTTCCACATTGTTGGTAAAGTCTCTAATCTTTACCTAGACAGGAGTAAACCTACTATGTCCCAAATTTCACTAAAGGCTACATTAGAAAGCAGTATAAAGGATTCTATAGACATGGAGATCAAAACATTTAGGATCAAGATGCAGAAGAGGTTCAAAATATCAAAAAATATAGTTGAGAAATACAAGGACACCATATGCTTCATGGTGGAAACTGACTGTACTTGCATGGAAGCAGTAGAGCCAAGAACCAAATGGATTCATCCACTTGGTTATGAAATTGAAGAACATGTGTTGGAAGGATATGCACAAGTTCTTTTGTCTACTTCTAAAGATCCAAATGAGCCAAGATGGGGCACATATAGTGAGAAGACAAATCAAGTTGATTATGTCTTATACAGTGCAGATAATAAAAGAAAGGCATCAAGGATTATATCTAACATCCTAAAGGTTCATGGGGTCACACAAGAAGAACTAGACAAAGCTAGGGAAGCTAAAATTGCAAGAGAGATTAAACAAACACCTACATAAGTCAAAATAGAAAAATCTGATGATATCCCCAAGAAGAAGAAGAAGAAATCTGATGAAGGTACATCTGCGCCATCAACTACTATCAACTTGGAATCCTCTCCACCATCAGTACGAAGCAAGTTGACCAGAAGAAGGAAGCAAGTTCCCATAGGTCACCCATCCTCAAGGACAACAAGGATCAAAGTAAAGAACACTCAAGCCCCTCCTGAGGTAGGATTCAGACCTAGTCTGACAGTCTTAAGGAACATAATTGTTAATGAAGGAAGACTAGACCCTATTAAAAATGTCTATGACAAATACCAAGAGATAGATAAATCAGAAATTCATTCTATGATTATCTCTCATATGATCAAGTTTAAAAGGCCAGTATTGGAACTTAAGACAATCATACGAGACAAAGTATGGAACATACTCGACCTATTGAAAAGACAAGCAATAGAGGAAGATATGAGGACTAGAGAAGAAACATTAGACTATCTTCTCCCTATTTGCTCACATGATGAGAAAGCAATACTGATAGATTTTTTAAAACCTCACCTCATAACCAAAATAAGAACTCTTCATATTATAAAAAAAGAGTAGGAAATGGTTGGTGAAGAGACTCAGAAAGCATTTGACAAAGCATTTTTGGATAGACACATGTATCCATCAATGAAGCCTATAGAAAAAATGACTCCAATCCCTCCCAAAAAAGATAAAGAACCAGAGATTCTTAATGTGCCTATGACAGGTCCACAGGATTCAACGCCCATAGTTTTATCACCTTCTAATATAGCCAAAGATTCAGATGAAACCATTGTGATCAATAATGTTAAGATATCCATGACAACTTCAGATAATGACATGAACAAATTTGAAAAATTATTTGTCAACATTGAAGAGACAAAGAAGGTATGCACTAATAATACTTCCTTTCAACAAGATAAAGCTCCTCCTAAAGATTCAACAGATTTGAATAATGAGGAAGACAATCAATCTAATAAACCACCCGTTATGGAGATCTCGGTGAAAATTGAATGTATGGATACTAGTTAAAATGCTATATTCACTCCATCTATTCAACCATCAACACCATTATTGTCAAGTTTAACACCTGATTCAACAAGCCTAGATGCATGGGGAGAAGAATATTTTACCAAGATTACTGTATTAGCCATGGAGAAAGCCAAAGAGAAACAAGTTATGAGAAACCCTCTCTTTTTGGAGTCAGTGAACATTTTGAATGACTTAGTGCCAGGAGATAAGAAAGTGGCTAAAATTTAGTCATTCGATGATGTTGATAGCATCTTAACAAGATTCAAAGCATACTTCACAAGTTTAGTAGACTTAGCTACTAAAACTGCA
The DNA here is from genome assembly GCA_018584345.1 of Thuja plicata. Classification (NCBI taxonomy): domain Eukaryota; kingdom Viridiplantae; phylum Streptophyta; class Pinopsida; order Cupressales; family Cupressaceae; genus Thuja; species Thuja plicata. Next base: position 436,133 of record MU223443.1, on the reverse strand, counting down.
GAGGAAAAGTACAAAAAGGAAAGATTGGATGAATTGGTAAAGAACTTCTCTTTAGATCTCAACTCATTAAAGATTGGTCAGACAATTCTGAAAGAGTTAGCATCAAAAGGAAAGAAAGTAATAGAAAATTGCATGGACAGAGGCAAATTCACTTATGAGCACATCAAGAAGATTGAGGAGGAAGATATCTTAGTTGATAACATAAGGAAATAAGTTGAAACATCATCCCAAGACATCAATATCTGCAACAATATCTATCAAGGGCAGATAGACAAGATTGAAAAAGTTAAGATGGAGATCAACAAGATAAGGATCAGGCATACCCGAATGAGAAATGCACTTGCGCCCTCCTTAGCTATTTTGAATGAGAACATCAAACAAATAGATTCAACCATTGTCACATATGATCAAGGACCCTGCATTGAACTGACAAAGATGGAGAATCTTACATATGCCTTATATGCCCATCCTCAGACAGTTGACGCACTGAAGGCATTTTGGAAGCAAGAGATCAAGACTCTTCAGATTGTGTATCCAGATGTCTACTTGGAGTAAGTACCTAGAGACTTGCAAATTTTTGACACCTTTGTCATTAATTTCAAAGGGGGAGTAATGTATGTATATAAGGAGTATGTTATATAGCCAAAGTTATGATATACTTTTTTTTGTTGTTAAGTCAAAGTTTAAGCAACTTGGCCACGTTCCTTTGTTGCCATTAATGACAAAAGGGGAGATTGTTGGAAAGTTGACACTCAAGGTGTATATGAGTTATTTTGTGTTTTCATTATGGAAACAAAGTCATATGAAGTTTTGACAGTAAACTTTGAAGAGCAAAATTAGCTAAGTATAGAAAATAGAAAAGTATAGAGTTATTCAGTTGATCGGAGCACCAGCGCACGTGTGTATGATCAAGTCAGACTATGCGCATTCATACCTAATCTCTATGATATGTTTTTGTGTTTACCCTTTACACACATCATATGGAATGATAGTACGAAGAAGTTATAGGAAGATTAAGTGCCACTAACAATTCAGAAAATAGAGTATGGAATATAATACAATTTGAATAGGTGGCTTTCCTATTTTTTACCAAAATCTTTCACAAGTTTGATTGAATTTTCTTACACCAATCTGTGATCTATATGTGTTTAATACTAGCACACCTAAAAATATAAGTAATATAATTTAAAAATAAAATATTGTATGTAAAATTTATATCATTTTTAAATATTAATTTTACATTAAATCAAAAAGTGAAATCATTGTACTCTATCCAAAATTGAACCATTATTCTAATTTTATATGATGATTTTAAAATTATTATTTTTAATGTTTTTATGATCTAATGTAATAGTGTGATGTTCATTGTATATAAATCTAATACAATCAATCAAAATAATAAAATATAATGATTGATAATTATTAAATTCACTCAATTTTTTAAAAAATTAAAAAAATATCATTCATATTCCTAAAGAAAATGATACAATTTAATATGTTGACTTGCATACTATCAACCTTTTGGTCTCAATTTGTCTCAATTTTACTTACCTCTTGTTGTCATTTTATTTATTTAAATCTATTTTATTCTACTTAAAAAAAAAAAATTCTTTTTATTGAAGAAACTATAATGAATCAAAACCCACCCAACCGACATACATCCAAAAGAAGATACCCACGAGAGAAAAGGCATGAAGAAGAGGGGAAGACAGACAAGAAGATATCCTTGATGTCAAGGGCATATCCAGGCGCCTATCATCGATCAATACCATAGAAGAAGAAGCTGACACTGTGGCCACATCCATGCAACCCAGAGTTTCCACGAGCAATGGTAACTTGTCCACAGGTGCAGGAACTACAATACATAAAGGAGGCATTGGGAGAATTTCATCTCTGATACATCCATCTCAAAGCACAATAAGGGTATGGATAACCAAGAAGTCTAACTATAAAGGTTCAGAGACAAAAGGATCGACAACACCAATCAGCCAGGCATACACCAGTACTATATAATCAAGTCCACCATCATGAAAAGCATTCAAAATAACCGAAAAGAGATCTCTATAACCAATAATAGCTAAAAATGATTTCACAGATCCAAACACGGACTTTCATAGGTACATGGAGGCAAACAAGTAGACTGAATGTTTTATTAGTAAAAGAATAGCCAAGTACAAACAGTAATGTAGAAAGCCACTATGAGAGACTAGTTAAGTTAAGTATGGGAGGTGACTGATATTGACCTCCTTCTATAGAAAAAGGATCATCTATGGCTTTATTTGCAAGGAAATCAACCAACATATTAGCCTCCCTAAAATAATGCTTGAATTCAAATGATTGGAAGGACCTCAAATTATTGAGAATCAGATCTAATCTGTACTTAAGCTTTCAAGATGAGGTTTGTCTAGAGGAAACTATGTTGAAGACCACCATTGAATCTCCTTCAACAATGATATGAGGGATATTCATAGAGATAACAATGGATAGATCGAGGAGAAGTGCTTCAATTTCTGCCACATTGTGAATCTCTAATAACAACCCCACCTCATGAATCTCTAATAACAACCCCAGCTCTAGAAATGCCTAGATTTCCCCTAGTGGCACCATCATAATTCAACTTGAAAAAACCAGGTAGAGGAGCTATCCAAGTGGCAAATCGTCGGTCTGATGTAGATGACTTTGGGGTTTGGCAACCATGAGCTAGTAGAATTTTGAGAAGGGGTCGGTTATCATGAATGAAAAAGTCCCATTTTGTGAAAGTGTTTTTGTTAATAATATGTTTAGTATGATAGGATCTCATGACTTCAGAAATTGACTTTTCTATTCTATAAATAACATGTTCCCATGGAGAAGGCTTATTCCTGAATACCCTCTCAATCCTCTCAAGCCAAATATTCTAGACAAGTATTGAGGGAATGATTTTCCACATGGCATAAAATGTAGAGGACTTAAATTAACATTAAAGTCCATGATTTAAATTGATCACTTATAGTAGGACCAATTTCCGTTGACCACCCAAGTCTCTGAAAGAGCCAATACCAAGATTCTTTGGCAAAAGGGCAGTGAAGGAATAAGTGATATGGTGATTCCATAAAATAACCACATAGGGTACAAGGAAATACGGTCGTAATCCCAAGCCTATCAAGCCTAGCCCCAGTAAGGACCCTATCCTGAATGGTCTAATGCATCTCTAAATTGGGGAAGAATCTTCCAATTTGCAAAGCCCTCATGAATATCTAAATGGTGGCACACTCACACACCCCAAGTATTCTTAAGGTATCCATCTAAGGGAGACCAATCCCTTAACTGGGATAGGGGGGTATCCATTCCATGATTCTTCCCAAAACTTGGCCTCAGATCCATCATGAATTAACCAGAACAGGGAGGGTAATATGAGATCCCGACAGGAGATCATGAAGTTCCCCATAAGAGACCCCTTAGGTAATACTAATGTTGTGAAGATTCTTTCTCTATCATTGGAGTCCATATATTTGGATGTGATTAGCTTGGCCCATTTTCTGTTTGGAATTGATAAAATTTCCAAAGTAATTTGGCACCCAAGGCTTTATTTTGTAAAGATAATTCCCTACTCCCCGAACCTTTATGGGACTGTGACATGCAGACTTTAGACCAGGCAAGAAGAGGTAATTTTCTCTTCTCGAATACATTCTTTGTCCATAAGAAATCCCTAAGAATAGATTGTAATTCCTCTATTTTTTTCTTAAGCATACTGAGTACTACCATCAGGTATATGGGAATGACATTGAGGAAATATTTAATCATAAGTATTTTTCCTGAAAGGGTTAGCCACTTATGTTTCCATGAAAGGATACATTGTGAAATTGTGGAAATAATTTTATCCCAGAAAACGTGTTTTTATGAGCTAGGGAAAAATGGCATACTAAGGTATCAGCAAGGGAATTCTCCAACTGAGAAGCCCCAAAAGTTTTGAAGACATTGTTGAGCTAATGGTGAAATATTTGAGAAAAAATCTTTGATTTAGCCAGGCTGATAAGTTGTCCAGAGGCTAGGGAATACTCATCTAAAACTTGCTTGATGACCCGAGCTTTGGATATTGAATCTTCTCCAAATAGGAGGGTGTTTGTTTCTGAAGAAATTATGTGTACGAGGATCATTTCTATCATTTAAAAAGACACCCTTCCAATTTCAAATTTTTCTCGCATGAATGATTGACCTGCTAAGTCCCTTGGCCATAAGGTTAAATAAGAATGGGGAAAGAGGGTCCCCTTGTCTAATACCTCTGGATGATGAAAATAAACCATTGGGGGATCCATTAAAAAATCATTTAAAAAAATGGGGAGGATACACAAGCCAAGATCCATTTAATCCAATTTTTATGAAAACCAAGCTTAGTAAGGACCACAACAAGAAATTCCCAATCGACCATGTTGTATGCCTTCATCATATCTAATTTAAGAACCATTGCTGATTTTTTTTGCAGTCAAATAAAATGCAATAATTCATGGGCTAGAATCTTATGGTGTTTCTCTTCCAGGGACAAAGCCCCCTGTTCTTCTGAGGTAATTCTAGGAAGGATTTTGGCTAGTCGAATAGAAATAACTTTAGTAAAGATTTTATACAACGAGTTCCACAATGAAATAGGGCAAAAATTTGTAAATGTTTCAGGATTGTCTTTTTTAGGAATCAATGTAATCCATGTATGATACAGATCTTTAAGCATAGTCTTATGTATTCTAGCCTCTTCTAAGGCTAGAAGGATTTCTTTTCCCATAAATTCCCAACATTTCTTAAAGAACAATATAGTGAAGCCATCTGGCCCAGGGGCTTTATTCAGAGTCATAGAGAAGACAACCTCTCTGCACTTGTTTAGTGTAAAAGGTGACATAAGCATAATGTTGTCAGCTTCTGTGACACACTCAGGGATGGACATTAGAAGATCATTGGAAGGTTGTCCAGGTTGCTTATTCAAAAGATTGGAGAAGAAAGAGATACCTTCCATGGCTATGTCATTCTCATCTTCTATAATTCCACCAGCAGTCTTAATTTGGACAATCCTATATCTAAGACGTCTGAGCTTAGTCGAAGCATGAAAGAATTTTGTGTTTCTATCACCTTCAGCAAGTCAGGTCTCCTGAGATTTATCTTTCCAATAGATTTCTTCCCTTAAAATTACTTCTTCTAAGTCAGCCTTTAGTTCCTTTCCTTGGCAAAAGATTGACAGTCCATACCATGTAGGATGATGTGTTCGTTTATAGCTACTAACTTTGATTCAATCATATTTTCTCATAAAGATATTTTTAAAACAATGAATATTCCAGTCTTTAATTTTGACCATGAGGAGATGTAGTTTTTAACCAATCTGAATATTTGAGTCCCTTCATACAGGGATAATTCTCCCACCAATGTCCTAGTAATGGAATAAAGTTAGTATCTTGAAACCACATTGGTTCGATCTTGAAAGTGTCATCTAAAAATAATTATTTAAAAAAAATTTAAAACAATTTTTTAAAAATGAAATACATTTTAAAATATAAAACCAAATTAAAAAATTTGAAAGTCTCATGATAAAATCATATTAAATTTTTAATTCTTAATTTTAAAATATCTTTTGTGCCCTTTGTAAATTAGATTTAAGGAGGGCAAACAAAATCAATACCAAAATCATTGA
>MU223443.1:415303-429433 GCA_018584345.1 Thuja plicata | reverse complement strand
TAGCTTGTATTTTTCATTAAGAAAAATATTTAGGTTTTAGATTTTGTCACATTTTGTTATAAAGTCGAATCTTATAGTTGATTCTATTTTTTTAATAAACAAAATTGGTACACTCATTACATTATGTTCTCCACTACACATCTAATTGAAAATGTTCATATCATATTTGACTGGTCAAAATTGACTAACTTAATAACAAAACTCCATGTAAAAAAATGATTCTTATATGCTGGTTTAAGTATTAGTTTAAGCGAATAAAGAGCTATTTTATTAGTTATAGTGAATAAATTATGAATAACTAAATAAAATTTCTTAAAAAATATATAATTAAAAAATAATAAGAAATTACTAATAATACAAAAATATACCAAGTTTCTACATTCATAAATTCATTTGTTTTATTTAAAAAAAATCTAAATTAATATATAGATATATAATAAACTATATAAAAAGTTTTAAACAAAATTTTAAATTCATATATTTTATTTGAAATAAATTTTAAATTAGTAATAAGTGAAAATTTTCAAAAGCTGATTTTTTTAAGGTGATTTAAAAATGATGGATGTCTGCGTTTTGTCGACAACTTGATCTGTGACTCTGACCTCCTCGATTGGCGGTGTACGCATGTCCCTACAATTTTCCAGGTGTGTTCTTTCTGGTTTAAGGTTTCCTTGTAGACTTTATGATACCTCACTCCCCTCTTTGCTCGACAACAGAGGTCGTACCCTCTGCCTTGGCTCCCACTAGGGCTCCCATGGAGTCAGATTTGATCGGTGCCATTAATAAACCATATAGCACTTTTCCTTCACCCTCCCCGCTCAAATATTTCTCGAATGTCGTTTCAAACTCTATTTTTTCCATTGTCGTTGGTGCCAAATTCAACATCTCTGGTATGAATGGAGCCCATGAATCTGGTAATGATTATGGGCCTTCCTTTACAACTTTCTCCATTTCTCCCAATTCTGAAATGGTTAATGAAGTTGCTAAACAAATCTAGGTTAAAAGATTTTTCCATTTTCTTTGCTGCTATTGAAATAGATAAATGCCCTCCTAAAAAAATTCTTGATGATTGGTTTCATAACTACTGGAATTTAAAGTTAGGGTTTCACATTTCATTTTGTAGGCAGATCCAAAAGGGTTTGTTTGTAATTTTCTTCACTAACCCAGAATCTCAGGATGTTGTTGTTAAACAACAATACTGGACGGTTGGGAAGACCTCCTTCTGCACTCTTGCCTGGACTCCAGAAGCCATACATGAAGAATTTCTTGTCCTTTTTGCCCCGCAATGGATTCTTGTGAAACAACTACCTCCTTTTCTCTGGCAATTTCTCCCACATTTTCTTGAGCCTTTGGGTGAAGTCATTCGGCTGGATGATACCTCTAGACTTGTTTCACACATGGATGCTAGGGCTTTAGTTTCCTTGAGACCTAGCATGGATATCCCAGCCACTTTAGATATCAACGTTTCTGATGATACTTATTCCTTCCCTATTGAAATTTTGGGCGGGATTAATACATTTGTTTATGCAAGAAGGAGGGTAATTTGAGACAGTCCACTATCGAATTATCAAGCATAAGGCACCCTCTGTGAATCCGTCTCCCTCTTCCTATATCCCTTCTTTGAATAAACCAGGTCTATATCCTCATACGAACATCATTTCTCCTCAGGTTGAGCCTTCCAAGGATACCCTAGCTACTGCTCCTACCTCATCCACATTTGTCACCTCCCATTCCCCCATGATCTCTTCCCAAGATGTAATGTTTGTTGATAATATGACTCATCCAGATGGCTTCCAAACTAAATTATTAAAAATTTTAACAAAAGAAGAAGGAAAGCCAACAAATAGGCTATTATCTCTTCTGCTTGGTCCCCTCCCTTGAACTCTTCTACACCTTCTCCTATGGGTACCCTTAACGATACCCCTCTCCTTGATTCCCCCATCTGTAACCCCGCTCAAGGTTCTCTATGCAGAAATTTGGAAGTTGATCATACTCACAACCTCCCTCCAAAAGCCTTCAAAGACTGGATGATGACTACATCTTTGAGGGCATCCCCACTAACTCCAACCATACTCCTCTCTCAATTCGAATGAAAAATATATCCATGGTTATTAAATATTGTGATGTCTCCAACTCTGTCGTCGATATGGAGGTAATGATACTACCGTTGTCTGACGAAGAAGATTTTGATAGCAGAATTGATATCCCCAAATCTAAAAGAAGAGGAAGGCCTCTGGGGTCTAAGAATAAAAGCACCTCTGGAAATAGAACTGGAGATTTTACTTCTACTCCTATTACACCTACTAGTGGGTCCATGGATCTTAAGTGCTCCCCCCCAACTAGTTCATCATGAATTGCATCTCTTGGAACATTAGGGGTCTTGAAACCCCTGATAGGAAGAGTATTGTTAAAGGTTTTTTAGATTATGTTAATTCCATAGATATTCTAATGTTACAGGAATTAAAAGCTACTAGATTTATGCTTGATGTTAATTTAAAATTATTTGGAAAGAGGCTATTAAAGTGTATTCTTGCCACCCTAGAGGCAGGGGTGGGGTTGGATTGTTAATTAATTCTAAATGGGCAAATTTTATTACAAGCAAGGGTGTGTTCCCCTGCAATAGAGCTTCCTGGATTACTTTAAACATCAATGGTTTCACTTTTGGAGCATGTTCTATCTATGCTTCCAATGATTACAAGCAAAGATAGGATTTCTGGTCTTGGTTGAACTCTCTTCCAAATATACCTTGGCTCTTTGGGGGTGATTTTAACATGGTTGAATATTAGGAGGACAAACTTGGTGGCCTCCCCTTTTCCTGGAAAGACATGGAAATGATTTAGTGGAATATGATGAAACACAATAAACAACTTTTTGATCCCTTAACCGGGAATAAAGACACCAGTCATGGCCTTTGGCATACCCGGTGCAACTTTCAAGAGGGCCATTCTAGAATTTATGCCAGACTAGATAGGTTCTATGCTGACAAAAAATTATTTCCTTTTCTCCCTAATAAACAAGGGAACATGGTTACTGTGACTCCTACCTCCCTCTCTAACCATCACCCTATCTCTGTCTCTGTTAGACTTAAATACTCCCTTGTGCTGAAGAAGAGTAGTAATCCAAAATTCATTCTTAATACTACTCTGCTTTAGGATGATGATATCCTCTCTGCTATTAACCTTATTATAATAATCAACAAGAACAATCCTCCCCCACTCTCCTATAATGATTTTTTGGAATCACAACATCCTTGCTTAGCAAGCCCTGCTTCAAACTATTGGGTAGAAGAAAGCCAAAGACTTTAGATACACTGAAAAAATGCTCTCCTCCAATTTGTGCTCTGTTGAATTGGATATCCAGTCCAATCCATCTGAATGTAAATGTATTGCTCATGTTTCTAAGGCTAGGATTTCCGTTAGACAACATCAACTGTTTAAAGTTAGAGGAGCCAGAATCAGGTCTTGTGCTCACTTGCTCCAATATGGAGATAGAGGCTCTAAATTATTCTTTAACCTCCTCAAATAAAAGCATTCCAAAGAAAATATTGATAGGATTGTTGTTGACAACATTGAAATTGATAATGTTGATAACATTAAAGCGGTGTTGACAAGAGTTTGTGACCGGGTCCGCCAACAGATGTAAGTTGTCACCGCGTACTGGGGTACTGGCCAACTTTTCCTATAAAGGTTATCTGGAGAAATGAGATTGCTCGGGCCTTCAAGAACATGAGAGTCGGGTCACGATAGTGCCGGAGCTTAGTTGGGAATGTGACTATTTTGTTCGGGGGGATAGCTGGTTATCTTGGCTTGTCTTCTCTGGGGATTCGAGTAGGCGAGGTTTCCTGCAAGCATTTACTAACTTTACCAAATAAACTTCAAAAGATACTACGAGGTTAGAAATATTCCATCTACCTATGGTTATGCTGAAGATTCAAAACATCAACCAAACTCAAACATGCTACACTAAATACTGAAGAAATACAGAACCATCATCTCATATTTAATCATAGCGAGGAAAAAAGAGGTCATTAATCTACTTAAAATATCAGAGAAAGGGACATAAAGAACATGCAACATAAAATACCATTAACCTGGAGATCAAAATGCTAACAACATCATTGATAGAATCCTTCCTTCTTTGTTAACAAGTTTCCAGCAAGCACTGGTGCGTACAAAAATGGTGGCTCCAGGGGAGCATTCAACTACTGAAAGCTTCTAAAACTAAGGAGCATTGAGCTCTGCAACTAAGAAATGATAAACTTAAATTCTATTAGCTATGGACTGCAAAGTCATTAATTTTTCTGACCCTTGGAATCAGGTCAGACTTATTATTTATACACAAGTTTTGACCTGAAAATTAACCTAGCTTACTCTACACTTAAAAATATAATACTATTTCTGGTGGTTGGTACTACCTATGCCACGCTACAAAAGACCTCGCGATGGAGAAGCTCTAACATGTCAGAAGAATAAGACAAGAAAAGAGGAGTGGAAGAATTGGCCTTGAGAAGAGAGTCGAGAGGAGAAAAGAAGAAATCTGATCCCACGGGGATCGAGGCTACATGCCTCATTAATGGGAAAGCGGCTCCCTATCTCCGATGTGCCAGGTGTTACATTGAAGTGGAACCTTGGGAAGACCACCTGTCAGAACCTTCTTGTTGAGCCGATGTGCCTTATTGTGATTATCTACTTTCTGACATCTTTATTAACCATCTGATAGTGACCGGTTGGCTTTGGGAACTGAGACACAGGTCACTTAAAGAATACAAAATTGTGGGAACTAGAACTCCAGGACCCAGAAGCTTGTGCCTCAAAGAATAAAGAATGCAACCAATACATGGTTGATGGGATTCCCCAGACTCCGGAGAACTTTATTGCTCGTTATAGTTTTTCAATGTCTCCAACACCTGGCTTATGCATTCTTCATCTATATCTTTAATACTATACCATCAACTGTGAACAACCTCCAATGCTTCCTCGACATCTCTAGCTGCGTTCTGGAATACATCCACCATTTTTATGGCATCATGCGATTGGATCATTGTCTTGGATAGTCTAGATAACCTGCCCTGGTCAAAATCTCTGGAAGCCGGATATAGGGACTCCATCCGTTCGTCAAATTTTCTAAGGACATAGTCCTCTGGGGTGCACATTCCGATCGTGAAGGGATCGACGTGCAATATTCCAACCACAAATGCTTGAAACAGGCCTAAGGGGTATTGGGCCACGGTCAACTTTTCTTTCAAGGCCTTAACCAGTTCCTTGCACACCTTAATTTTGAGGCCAAGTCTAGAGTACTGGGCCTGGAGGGAATCATTTAATTCATCTCCCAAAATCCCTGCCTCTATGGCAGCTTCTTTCCCAACGTTGTGAATTTCTTTCACCCCAGCCTTCCACTTTTCATACTTCACTAAATCTTTCTCCGATATAAGAGTGGAGTCATTTGCTTGGCCGATAAGGGTGTCAACCAGATAAAGGTATGGGAGGGACATCGCTATAAATTGTCTTATGGCGGCTATCTACTCAGTGGCCCACCCATCTATAGCCTGTGCCTGCTTCTTCATGGCCCGGAGAGAATCCACATCACCCTGTGCAAGCGGAAATCTAGAGGAAGGGGTTCCCAGGTGGATCTCGGCCGATGGCTATGTAAGTTCTACCAGAAGTGTGAGGAGATTGGCATTAATCTCTCTTTCCTCCTTCAACTTCTGGCCTTGCATGATATATCTGGCCTCCACTGCTTTCGTGTCCTCCCTTAGCAATTCCAGTTAACCTTGCTTATCTCTTCTCCCCAGTGCCACTTCTATGATATTATAGTCTTTGGGCCTTATGGCTACTGCATCTGCACCTGAAGGGGGTGTTGCGATAGTTGTGACTGTGCTACTTGTTGGACCAATCTAGAGAGTATGGACTGTCCGTGCCTTCTTAGGCTTCTGGGCCTCTAGATTTCTGGCCATCTTTTTGGCCAAGGAGAGCGGAGCACTTGTTGCAACTACTGGAGCCTTTCTTTTCCTTGATTCCACCAGCCATTCGGGCAACTGGGATGACTTTGTAGTTAGGACTTGAGCATCTAGATTCCCCTCTCAACTTGGCGGTGTGTTCCTAGAATGTACATTTTGTTTGGGCTCTTTCTTCTTTTATTTCTCTTGTTCCTTTATCTATTCCCCAAGACCGTCAGTATTGTTTTCCATGCTGGAATCCTCTGTTGTGATGTCTGGAACTTCCCCACCTGCATCGGTATCACTTGTTTCTTCAGGGATTTCCTGATCTTGTTTTTTCTTTTGTTCTCCAGCCCTGCTTATTTCTTCTGCCGAAACCTCATCTTCCACTGGGATATCTTGTGGGGGTGGGTTAGGTTGTTACCCAAAGTTTAGTAATGCGGCCACTTTCACTACCTCACCAAATGTACTCCAGGAAGCCTTATCTCCCAGAGAGACCAAAGGTGCTTGGAGCTTGATGATCAGGGGTACGATTGATCATGTGGGTCTGGGTTCCCCAACCATCGGTTGCTCATCTGTTATTGCCTTGGTTGGTCCTTGGCCTCCTGGGCCTGTGTTTCTTCTTTCCTTTCTTGCTCTTGTTGTTTCCCTTGTATTTCTTCTTGGACTTCCTGCTTTTTTGTAGGCTCTTGTTTCAGGATCTCATGTTCTGTAGGGATGTCTTCCTTCTCTTGAGCAGCAATCTCCTCCACCACATGACCGATACCCTGTTGAAGGTCCATGAGCTTGTCCGCCGAGAAAGTGTCATCGAAGTCATCATGCGGGGGCGAGCAGTCAGAAATATTTTCTAGTCCGAGAGAATCCAACCTGACATGTACGAGAGGCAAATCTGGCATACCAGGGCTAGCAGCTGCGCTTGGTGTAGTGGTCACCTTTTTATTTTTCTTTCTTGTCAGTGGAACCTCGGTCTCTAAAATGCTGGTAGATTCCACCTTAGAAAAATTCTGTCTGCAAATCATTGCGGCCAACAACGGGGATCCCGCCAGGTGAGCAGACACCATCAAAGTTACGAGGAGGCCAGAAGATATCTGCTGGCTAACCAGCCTCGCTGAATCCATTTATTATTGTAGTTGTACCATCAAAGGGGTGGGACCTTAGGGAGGTACCTTCGCTGGGGTGCCCTCTTTTTCTTTCCCTTTTCTTGTGCTAGGTCCAGCGTCGGTGGAAGATGGAATGGCCTTTTTGACCATTGGCTTCTTTTGGGTGCTCTTGGGAAAGACCCAAGCAAAATATTGGTGACTTTCTTCCATAATAGGGTGACATACCCCCTCAATTGTTAGGTCTTCAGGGGTGGCCTAGTCCATCAGAGGGAGATCTAAGTTATCTAACCCCTGCCCCTTGTATGTTGGGTCTTCCAGCGGCCCGTCATCTAAAAGAGCCCTTCAGAAAAGTTTGAAGGTCGAGCGCCTTCATGAGTCCTTTTGGACATGCGCAAATGTTGTCAGGCCCAAAGATCAAAACTATTATGGTAGTCCACCCAAAAATCTTTAATATCTACTTCATGTGGAGGGGATGCCTGGGGAAGTGCTATGGAAATCTTGCCTAGAGGATTGTATTTTTTCCTGGCATGGTGGAAATCCACGTGCCTTAGGATTTTCAATTCATTACCTTCCACCCTTTCCGTGGCGAGGCTGCACGTATAATTTCTGCATGAAAATAGGAATGGGACATTGATAACCTTTTCCAATGTAAAGAAGGTGTGTAGGTCCATCATCTACCGGTTGAACTCAAAAAGAATAATTTTGTCCCCACAATACTGAGGAAGAAGATGGGGCTTCCCAAAGAATTCAGTCACCCGAATGTTAGTGTGCTGCTGGAACTAAATAAAGTAGCGGCCATAGGTGCTGACCAAGTTCATCGCCTCCTGCGACAATCGGTACCCAAAATCCTGGGTAAGTGTTAGAATGATTTGGTAAATGAAAGCATCATTTACTTGACAGAAATTTAGGAAACTGAGTTCCCATTGTATTTGGGGATAATGATCCCATGGTGTCAACTAGCCCAGCCCATTTCCAAGTTCACCCACTATTCCCAATCCTAGAAAATTTGGTCTCTGTTGGGCTAGTGCCAATAGCACATATGATGTCATGTAAAACTTAGAACTCTGGATGACGCTCTTCAACTATGTGTCCATGTGATTGGCTATGATAGCCACCTAGTTTAAGGTTTGACTACGAGTGGTGATGTAGTAAAGAAAGTAGTACATCCACACCAATAAATCTTGGTCATGGGGCAATCCAAAGCTCAATGCACAAAAATATGATGCCTACCTGAATGAACTCTTTAAACTCCCTGTGGGGAATTTCCAACTTCATCCTCCTACAATCCCTCTTTGGGGACTTCAGTCAGTGGCTATTGAGATATTGTCAGGAGATAAGGGCAGCATTCTTGAACTCCTGCAACATTTGGGCCTGATTCCAGATAATGGACCCATTGAACTATGGGATCCCCAGCCTTGAGGCAAAATTTGTTGTGTCCAGGGTGACAATTATTGTTGGATATTGTAATGGTCAGGGATCTGGAAGTAGAACGGTCTAAGTAGGTGCGTTGTACAAAGTTTCCAGTTACAGTATTAAATTTGGTGATTGCACCAAAAAAGGAAAGTTCTCCACCTTAATGATGTTGGAGGCAGCTAGCTGAGTGGTCAAATTGTCTCTAGTAGCCTTCAACCTATAAACGGCTTGGATTAAGCCTTGCATTTTAGCCCGAAGTTTGGGCTCCATGTCTGTTATTTCTTGGACTTTGGAATCCACCTTGGACCCCATGTGAACACCCTCCTTTGGATATTTGGAGGTCAAGGGTAGCTTTGCTAACAACTTTTTGGCCTTATTCTTTGTGGCTTCCCGAGTGGAAGTGGTAGGTAGCTCCAGGCTATTAGGAGGGGTGATTACCTTAGACATCATGATCAATTGTCCGAAACCAGCAAGACCGAAGAACTGTTAGAACATGATACATATAAAAAGGGGTTTAGAAACTCTGGGGAAAATCATCACCACCCTGCACCTGCCCAACAAGTGTTAGTATATGTCAAAGAATCCTGAAATACCTAAAATAGACATGAGTAGGACTTTGAGGTGTTGAACCAAGTGACAAGAGGAGATGCAAGACAAGGGATTGCTTGGGACCTGGAGTCTAGATAAACTAACCATTGTTGTGTCGATGTGACTAGTGGGAAATCATACTTGGTTGACGTGGGTTGGCACATGGTCATGTGACAGGCGATATAAAGGCATTAATGGTGACAAGTGGGCTGACACAGGCTAAATTAAATGCCAGATGGGACATGGTTTGAAAGCCCACTCATGGAAAATTAATCCCACCATTAAGGTGATGAGATAGAGGAGAGAGAAAGCTGCCATGGCTCGAACCAGTGAGGTGCCGAGTTCAAGCCGTGGCAACTCCCTCTTAATGAGCTCAGAATGGTGAGTGAAAACACAAAAAAGTGTGACAAACTCGTCAGCTTGAAAGGATACACACAAGATATATACAAAATTTACAGAGGGCCAAAGGTTGAAATGCATATACACTAAAATACACAATATTTACAAACTATTTACAGATTTACAAAATATTTACATTTAAGGTACATGAGATACTCTAAGACAATATACATTGTATACATTAATTTACAACTGCATAGAGGGCGGATAACCCTCTGGAAGAGCCAACACACCAATGGGAGATGAACCAAAAACACAAAACACAAAAAGTGAACCAGCAAAACTGAACAGCAAAACCAAAAACAAAAAGGAAATAGCAAGAAAAACAAGAAACAACAAGAGACCAGAGGACAAACTGAGGACCTACCTAGAAACATGAAGAATAGAAGGGGAGAAGCACACTAGGATTTCTCTGCAACAAGTCTACCCTTGAATGATCATGAAAAGATACCACAAATCAACTTGTAATCGACCATTAAGCACCTAACAACTCACAACTTCATCACAGTTTAATCACCTAAAAATTGCTCTGAATGTTCTAAGTGTTTTTAATCATGGTAACTGTGAAAGTGATGGGTAATTTCTATTTATACTATTAGGGTAAAAACAAGTTAAACTCTTCTCTGCAAACTCCATAATAGGCAAACCTATGAGCTCCAGACCCGAGGATTCCACGTAACCATACCTTCTCGCAAGAAGAAGACATCATGGCGAAGAATCTTGGAGTCTGGAATCTGACTCTAGAAATAACAACAAACTCCAAGACTGGGTCCTGGAGGCATGAAAGACAAAAATAGAAAGAAAACAAACCTCATGGGAGGAAAATCCCAGAGAAGAAAACAAAGAAAACAAATAAAACAAGGCAAGAGCTAAAGCGAAAAGAGGGGACCCAACATTTTGCACAAAAAATGTAGGGATGGGTATGCAGGGCATAACAAATGGTGACTATCTAGGATGAATTCCTTAGCACATTTGAGAACTGTAGAACCTCTGGTTAGCAAAAATGGAGTCAATATTTACTCAGAGCATCCTTCTCGCAAGATGTGAAGTGTCTGAGAAAATCCAACCCACACATGATTCAATCCTTGGTCTTTTGTCAGTTGTGAAGTGTGTGATTTGAAAGAAAAATCAAGCTGATGACCTCTAGGAGAAGTAGAGAAGAGGCACTAAATATATCAAACCAAAGTCATCAAATCTTCTCGTTTCCTCTAGATACCATAATTTTTTCATTCTTTAGTTCTTTCCTTTTTTCCTCTTTCCTTTTCTTAATGGAAAGGCGGTACTTCTTTCACCATTAACCTTAAGCTCAGCTAATTTTAACGGCAATACTTCTTTCACCTTTCCATCCACTTTAAATTACCAAATGGGGAAGAGAACTCTGGACCTGGAAAGAAATTAAATATTTTTAGACTTGGGCCAACAAACTAGTGCGACTGATCTACTGTTAGTGTGTTCGATTACTTGTTTCTTTTGGTTTTGATTTAACATATTTCCAAACTTCCAGGGATGAATCTCATGAAGATTACTCATATCCTATTACCCAACTAACAAAATAACTCTAGAGCGCGGACCAATTCCACCATGCTAACAATAGATTCTAAGTTCACCAAAAATGCAGAAGGTACCATTCTGGAGACTAGATGTTATGCGAAGCATGCCGGCCTACAAAAGGGGGTGAGCAAAACATTGGGAACCCAAAAAAAGAAAGAATGAAGCCAGAAAATGAAAAGAAAAACAATGGGGGCAGTCCCAGAGGATGACCAAAAAAACTATTTACAAGGCACCCCAAACGGAGCACCGGGAAATATATTTACAAGCAAACGATTTACATAAAGTACAACTCTGGACAAACTCACCTCATTTGAAATAATGCTTGAGGAACTATCCATTGATGGGAAATGGAACAACTTCTCTAGTCATGGTACTGAGGTGATAAGTATTTCCCCTGCAGATCTCAGATATCAAGTATGGTCCAACCCAGAGCCGTTGGAATTTGATGTGTTTCCCTTTCTTTTCCCAAGCCTTGTACCACAAGAGGACTAAGTCTGAAATCTAAAAGGCCTTATACTAGGCTCTTTGGTCAACCCATTATTTTACTACTGCTTGGTGATGTGCAAAGTGTTCAAGGGTCGTGTCTCTTTGTTCTTCCATTTGCACTATATTTAGGAGTCAAACTTTCATGATGTTGTCTCGGTTGCTGAATTCCTACATAAAATTAAAACTAGGATCTGTAACTTAATGGGGAATACTGGGTTTTGGCCATAACTCAGGTGGAATGGGGAAGTCCCTAGGGCTACCTTTACTTTAATACAATCTTCCCAGAGAGCAAATCTAAGATTTTGGTGCCAGTCCCGGGGATTTTGTTCCAATATATGTTTTATCACCTCAAGTAAATTTTTGTTGGTCGACTCAGCAACACCGTTCCCCTGAGGGTAATAGTTGCTGGAAAAATTTAGGGTGATCTTCCTGTCACGGGTCCATTCAAGTAGTTGTGCCAAAGAAAATGCTAGATTGTTGGCACACATGTCGTATCCCTAAATAGTCGTCAATTGGCTATGTAATAATGAGTTTAATTATTTAATATTATTGACAAGTTAAGTAATATTAAATAATTTATATTTCAAACTTTACTTTTTTTGAATAAGCAGTTCCTTATGGAACAGTTCCCTTACAGGATTCAAGCAACTATGGTTGGCAATAAGATGGTTCAGGAGTGGCCGTAGGAGATATGCTTGAAGATTTGAGAAATTGTATGGGTGATAAAACAAAACTATCCTTTCGTCAGGACAACCGCCTCTGACCTAGTGGATCAACAGATGTCGACAGAGAAGTTTTAAATGAGCAACCGGAAATTCTTTTGGATGGGACTATTGTGGTGAGAGAAAGTTTTGTGGCCGTCATTAGCAAACGGGTGTCCATTAAACTCAGGATTCTACCGAGTTGCCACGAGTTGTCATTCACGTCGAGTTATACCGCTGCGATCTATCACTGGAAGGTTGTGACTAATGGAAGCATCAATTACATAGCAGCACTCGCATTAATGAAGATGTCACTATATATTTTCCGTAACGGAGCTGACATTGTAGTTCACGTAGTGGTCAAGGGGCCTGACACGCAGACTGCCATTCACCTTCCCTATCGGTTGCTTACAATAAGACAAAGAAGCGCAAAGTAAGAAGGATTTTATACACATGCCAAGGTGGATATGCTGTTGCGACATGGGTAATACGTGGAAATAGAAATTGTACGTGGGTGGCCCTCAAGGGTACCTGTTGAGCAGCGGTTGCTGTAGAGCGCAGGGAATCTGTGTTTTCCACACGACACTCATGAAGACAGGTGCCAATGTTACATACCCTCTTTGAATAATAGTTGCAAATGGTGTATAGAATATGAATAGAATTTATTATATTACAATACATTATTTAGTTGAATTGAATCAAGAAGAGTTCCTGAATTAATATTTATGTCACCACTACAATAAATTAAGACCAGTATTGCAGAATTTTGTTAAATTTTCTAAGTCCATTTTTGAAATTACTACCCAGAATCTAGGTATTTCACAGTGGTATCAGAGCTTTTTTTATCCTAGCTTCCTATGGGGTATTTTTTTTGAAAATAGGAAAACATGTTTTGCTGAATATGCCATCAGGACATTATAATTTTCAGAATACACGAGAACGTCAAGTTAGAAATTCAACCTGCCCATCCAATTCAACTCCACAATTTGAAATTGAGGATAGTCATACTGAATTAGAGGAAGAGGTAATTTTTGAATACAATAATCACATGGCAGAACAAGAAAATAATAGGGATTTAATTGCAGCATTGATTAGAAGTCAACAGTTAATGCAGAACAATATAAACACTATGACCAATCTGATGACTCAATTCATGAATCAGAACATAAATCAAAATCAGAATGAGGTTGGTAGGGATGACCGTTCAGCTAATAACAATCAACCAGAAAGATCTGCAACAGCCAGACCTTATAAGCCAAACTTTACTCCACAAAATTTACATCCAGAACATGAACCAACAGTTACAAAAGTACAGGATGAAATTTTGAATGACTGGGATTCAGCTGGGGTAGAATTTAAATCTCACGTGACATTTAGAGAATACATGGATGTCAGGATGAAACATAGGCCGCATAAGAGTAGAAATTTCAATAGTGAATTACAAAGGAAAATTGGGAAGATGTCCATTCCCTATTTTGATGGCACGGGAAAAACCACCGCTAGAGCGTGGGTTCAGAAATTAGACACATATTTTCAATTAAACCCTATGAAGGAGGATGAAGCTATCAAATATGCAGCATTACATCTTGATGGAATAGCACATGAATGGTGGCACCATTCGCTGGCCACATTAGGCCATAATCTGGTAGATACATATTTGGAATTCACAGGGCATCTCATTGATAGGTTTGATTCTAAAGATCCTGAATTACACTTAAAAGAATTGACACAGCTAAAAAAAATAGGGACAGTTGAAAAATATGTATTAGAATTTGAAATTTTGGTTGTACTTGTCACTAAAATTTTTGAACAAAATAAGGTTGTCCTTTCTATTGATGGACTCTCTGATTCTTTGAAAGGTTGGGTTAAGTCTTTGTATCCTACCACTCTGCAAATGGCTATTAAGAGGGCTAGAGATCTAGAACCGTCCACAAAAGGGAAATCGTGGAACAAAAAT
>MU223443.1:372451-415250 GCA_018584345.1 Thuja plicata | reverse complement strand
AAAGAAGAAAGGGATGAACTTAGGAGGCGCAAATTATGCTTCAGTTGTAAAGAATCATGGCAACCAGGTCATAGGTGTTTGGGTAAAGGGAAAATACATTACATTGAAGTACTATCTGATGATGATGAGGAAAGGGAAAATATAGTTCCAAACATTGAAAATCCTCAAATGAGCACTGCTTTAGAACAAGAAAATAAAAAGACAAGTGGTACAATAGCTTCCATGATGGGAATTCCTCATTACAACATTTTCAGGGTAAGAGGGGTATTGCAGGGTCAACGAGTTATTGTTATGATTGATAGTGGATCTACCCATAATTTGATTGATGCAGCACTGGTTAGGAAAAGGGGCTTACATACAGTTAAACATGATGGTTTTGATGTGAAAGTGGTAGGTGGTACTAATTTAGTCAGTACACATAAAGTTCCACAATTGAGTATTTCTCTTGGTAATTATATGGTAACAAATGATTTCTATATCATTGATTTAGCAGATACTAATGTTGTTTTGGGAATCTAGTGGATGGAAAATTTGGATAAATATTCGCAGAGCTTTAAACGTATGGAATTTTCTTTCAAGGTGGATGGACAAAAGGTGATTCTTAGGGGAATGTCGAATGGTGGACCTAGAGTTGTCTCCGCAAAAAGAATGGAAGCCATTTTCAGTCATGGGGAAGTTTCCTGGTCTGCACAATGTTTGATCACTTCAAAGGTAACAGGGTTTGAAACTAAGCACTATTCAGATGATATGTTGCAAATATTAGATTCTCACAGTTTAGTTTTCCGTGATATTCCTCCTAGGGTACCTCTAGACAGAGGTTTTGAACACACCATTGAACTGGAAGAAGGGGCTAAGCCCGTAATCACTACTCCATACAGGCATCCTAAGGCATTCAAGGATGAAATAGATAAAGTAATTAAGGAGCTATTGAATATGGGGCATGTTCGAACTAGCTCGAGCCCATTTGCTTCCTCGGTAGTAATGGTTAAAAAAAAAGATGGAACTCTTTGTATGTGTATCGACTACCGGGCCCTCAATAAAAAGACTATCAAAAATAGGTATTCGATTCCCCGCATTGATGAATTATTAGATGAATTGCATGGTGCTGTGTATTTTTCTAACATTAATTTGAGATCTGGGTATCATCAGATTAAGTTAAGGGAACAAGATATACATAAAACTGCTTTCTGTTGTCACTATGGTCATTATGAATTTTTATTTATGCCATTTGGACTGACTAATGCTCCAGCCACATTCCAGTCTTGTATGAGCCATATTTTTAATAAATAGCTGCGGAATTTTTTGCTTGTTTTCTTTGATGATATATTGATTTACAGTATGTCTTGGGAAGAAAATCTGAAACATATTGATGAAATTCTGGGTATAATGGAGTCTCAATCTCTTTACGCCAAAGCTTCTAAATGTGAATTTGGTATGACAAAAATTTTATATTTGGGACATATGATCAGTGCTCAAGGTGTACACGTGCATTAGGAAAAAATCAGGGCTATTTTGGATTGGCCGCCTCCATGGACTCTTTATGATTTACGAGGGTTCTTTGGCTTATCCAGTTATTATAGGAGATTTGTTAAAGGGTTTTCATAGCCTGGAGCACCACTGATAGATCTTACTAAACAAGGGGCATTTAGATGGAATGTAGAGTCATAACAGGTTTTTGACAAACTCAAGGAGGTAATGAGCTCTTGTCCCATCCTTGCATTACCAGATTTTGATCAGCCCTTTGTCTTAGAATGTGATGCATTAGGTAAAGGAATTGGAGCCGTGTTAATGCAAAATAAACATCCAATAGTGTTTGAAAGCAGGAAACTCACTAGTACTGAAAAACTATATTCCATATATGACAAAGAAATGTTAGCTATTATGCATGCATTAGCTAAATTCAGACAATATCTTGTTGGATCCAAATTTGTGGTTAAAACTGATCATAATAGCTTGAGGTATTTCCTTAATCAACCAGATTTGAATGACAGACAACAAAAGTGGATCAGAAAATTCAAGCTTATGATTTTGAAATTGAATATGTTAAAGGTAAGAATAATGTGGTAGCTGATGCTTTGTCTAGGAAACTAGAGATAAATGCTTTAAGTGGGGTGTCAGCTGATTGGAAATCTTTGTTACTAGCTGAATATGCTAAGGATTCATTTGCTTGTGATTTATTGGATGGAAATATTCAGGATGATAGATACAAAGTGTTGAATGATATTATTTACTACAAAGATAGAATCTTCCTGGTGACTGCTTCTAAATTAAAATTCAGAATTTTGCAAACAATTCATGACTTGCCCTTAGAGAAATATCCACGTTACGTTAAAACTTATAGGCAAATTCGTGAAAGATTCACTTGGAAAGGGATCAAAGATGATGTTCGGAAATATGTCAAGGAGTGCATAACATGTCAGCAGAATAAAGTGGAACACTCTTTTCCAGCCGGGCTATTACAACCATTACCTATTCCAGAGAAGAAATGGGAGAGCATTTCAATGGACTTCATCACAAGTTTACCTTGGGCTCAAGGTAAAGATTTCATTTTTTTTGTGGTGGATAGACTTACAAAATTTGCACATTTATTTGCTATCACTACAGAGTTCACATCCCTTCAGGTCACTGAATTGTTCTTTAAGGAAATATTTCATTTACGTTGCTTACCGAGGAATATTGTTAGTGACCGAGATAGTAGATTTTTGAGTAACTTTTCAAAAGAATTATTCAGGTTAACAGGTACAAACTTGCATCACAGTACCAGTTACCATCTAGAGACAGATGGCCAAACTAAAATAGTCAACAAATGGGTGGAAGGTTACCTTCATAATTATGATTCAGGGCACCAAAAATCTTGGGTGCGCTGGCTACATCTGGGAGATTATTGTTACAATACTTCTTTTCATACTTCTATACGTATGGCTCCATTTAAGGCACTATATGGATATGATTCTTTAGCCTTTGTTGATCTTGCCTTTGATAAAAATAATGTGCCTAAATCACGTGATTGGATTCAGGAAAGCCAGGATATCTTGAAAACTCTTAAGGAAAATTTACACCGCGCCCAGAATCAGTAGAAACTGTATGCCGATAAGCAGAGAGTGGACCAAAGTTTTGAGGTTGGTGATTTAGTCTACCTTAGATTACAGCCCTACCGCCAGTCTTCTCTCAAGTGTAGTGGGGCTGAGAAATTGAAGCCTCACTTTTATGGACCTTATCCGATTGTCCACCAATTGGCCAGGTTGCATATAAATTAGATTTACCATCAGGTAGTCGAATACACAATGTGTTTCATGTTTCTTGCCTTTAGCGGGCTTTGGTTCAATAGGTTTCCATCTCCGAAGATTTACCGCCTTTAACTGATGAGCAGAAATTAGAGATGATTTTGGAAGAGATTGTGGAAACTCACGACCGACATTTGCGTAACAGGACTATCCGAGAATATTTTATCAAATGGAAGCATTTGCCATTCGAAGACGCCACATGGGAAAATGAACAGATTCTTAGACATCTAGATTTATAGTTGCTTGTGGGCAAGCAACATGTGGAAAGGAGGGACTTGTCGTGTCCCTAAATAGTCATTAATTGGCTATGTCATAATAAGGAGTTTAATTATTTAATATTATTAACAAGTTAAGAAACATTAAATAATTTATATTTCAAACTTTACTTTTTTTGAATAAGCAGTTCCTTATGGAACAGTTCCCTTACGGGATTCAACCAACTATGGTTGGAAATGACATGGGTCAGGAGTGGCCGTAGGAGATATGCTTGAAGATTTGTGAAATTGTATGGGTGATAAAACAAAACTATCCTTTCGTCAGGACAACCACCTCTGACCTAGTGGATCAACAGATGTCGATAGAGAAGTTTTAGATGAGCAACCAGAAATTCTTCTGGACAGGACTGCTGTGGTGAGACGAAGTGTTGTGGCCGTCATTAGTAGATGGGTGTCCATTAAACTCAGGATTCTACCGAGTTGCCATGAGTTTTCATTCACGTCGCGTTATACCGCTGCGATCTATCACTGGAAGGTTGTGACTAATGGAAGCATCAATTACACAATAGCACTCACATTAATGAAGACGTCACTATATATTTGCCCTAATAGAGCTGACATTGTAGTTCATGTAGTGGTCAAGGGGCCTGACACGCAGACTGCCATTCGCCTTCCCTATCGGTTGCTTACAATAAGACAAAGAAGTGCAAAGTAAGAAGGAGTTTATACACATGCCAAGGTGGATATGTTGTTGCGACATGGGTAATACGTGGAAATAGAAATTGTACGCGGGTGGCCCTCAAGGGTAGCTATTGAGCAGTGGTTGCTATAGAGCACAGGGAAACTGTGTTGTCCACACGACATTCATGAAGATAGGTGCCAATGTTACATACCCTCTTTGAATAATAGTTGCAAATGGTGTATAGAATATGAATAGACTCTATTATATTACAATACATTCTTTAGTTGAATTGAATCAAGAAGAGTTCCTAAATTAATATTTATGTCACCACTACAATAAATTAAGACCAGTATTGCAGAATTTTGTTAAATTTTCTGAGTCCAATTTTGAAATCAGTACCCAGAATCTGGGTATTTCACAGTGGTATCAGAGCTTTTTTTATCCTGCCTACCTGTGGGGTATTTTTTTTGAAAATAGGAAAACATGTTTTGTTGAACATGCCATCAGGACATTATAATTTTTGGAATACATGACAACATCAAGTTAGAAATTCAACTTGCCCATCCAATTCAACTCAACAATTTGAAATTGAGGATAGTCATACTGAATTAGAGGAAGAGGTAATTTTTGAATATGATAATCACATGGAAGAACTGGAAAATAATAGGGATTTAATTGCAGCATTGATTAGAAGTCAACAGGACATGCAGAACAATATAAACACTATGACCAATCTTATGACTCGATTCATGACTCAGAACATAAATAAAAATCATAATGAAGTTGGTAGGGATGACTGTTCAGTTAATAACAATCAACCAGAAAGATCTGCAACGGCTAGACCTTATATGCCAAACTTTACTCCACAAAATTTACATCCAGAACATGAACCAATAGTTCGAGAAGTACAGGATGAAATTTTCAATGACTGGGATTCAGCTGGGGCAGAATTTAGATCTCACATGAAATTTAGAGAATACATGGATGTCAGGATGAAACATAGGCCGCATAAGAGCAGAAATTTCAATAGTGAATTACAAAGGAAAATTGGGAAGATGTCCATTCCCTATTTTGATGGCACAGGAAAAACCACCGCTAGAGCATGGGTTCAAAAATTAGACACATATTTTCAATTAAACCCTATGAAGGAGGATGAAGCTATCAAATATGCAGTATTACATCTTGATGGAATAGCACATGAATGGTGGCACCATGGACAGGCCACATTAGGCCATAATCAGGTAGATACATATTTGGAATTCACAGAGCGTCTCATTGATAGGTTTGATTCTAAAGATCCTGAATTACACTTAAAAGAATTGACACAGCTAAAACAAATAGGGATAGTTGAAAAATATGTATTAGAATTTGAAAATTTGGCTATACTTGTCACTGAAATTTCTGAACGAAATAAGGTTGTCCTTTTTATTGATGGACTCTCTGATTCTTTGAAAGGTTGGGTTAAGTCTTTGTATCCTACCACTCTGCAAATGGCTATTAAGAGGGCTAGAGATCTAGAACCATCCACAAAAGGGAAATCGTGGAACAAAAATCCTTTACTGAAATTGGATAAAGACAAAGAACTTCCCAACAAAGAAACATTTCCCAAACCCATATTTGATAAAGAAGAAAGGGACATTGATAACCTTTTCCAATGTAAAGAAGGTGTGTAGGTCCATCATCTGTCGGTTGAACTCCAAAAGAATAATTTTTTCCCCACAATAATGAGGAAGAAGATGGGGCTTCCAAAAGAATTTGGTCACCCGAATGTTAGTGTGGTGCTGGAACTGAATAAAGTAGCGGCCATAGGTGCTGACCAAGTTCATCGCCTCCTGCGACAATCGGTACCCAAAATCTTGGGTAAGTGTTAGAATGATTTGATAAATGAAAGCATCCATTAATCGACAAATTTTTTGGAAACTGAGTTCCCAATGTATTTGGGGATAATGATCCCATGGTGTCAACTAGCCCAGCCTGTTTCCAAGTTCACCCACTATTCCCAATCCTAGAAAATCTGGTCTCTGTTGGGCTAGTGCCAATAGCACATATGATGTCATGTAAAACTTAGAACTCTGGATGACACCCTTCAACTATGTGTCCATGTGATCGGCTATGATAGCCACCCAGTTTAAGGTTTGACTATGAGTGGTGATGCAGTAAAGAAAGTAGTACATCCACACCAAGAAATCTTGGTCATGGGGCAATCCGAAGATCCTGCACAAAAATATGATGCCTGCCTGAATCAACTCTTTAAACTCCCTGTGGGGAATTTCCAACTTCATCCTCCTACACTCCCTCTTTGGGGACTTTAGTCAGTGGATATTGAGATATTGTCAGGAGATAATGGCAGCATCCTTGAACTCCTGCAACATCTGGGCCAGATTCCAGATAATGGACCCATTGAACTATGGGATCCCCAGCCCTGAGGCAAAATTTGTTGTGTCTAGGATGACAATTGTTGTTGGATACTGTAATGGTCGGGGATCTGGAAGCAGAATGGTCTAATTAGGTGTGTTGTACAATTTTCTAGTTGGAGTATTAACTCTGGTGATTGCACCAAACAAGGAAAGTTCTCTACCTTAATGATGTTGGAGGCAGCTAGCTGAGTGGTCAAATTGTCTCTAGTAGCCTTCAACCTGTAAACGGCTTGGATTAAGCCTTGCATTTCAGCCCAAAGTTTGGGCTCCATGTCTATTATTTCTTGGACTTTGGAATCCACCTTGGACCCCACGAGAACACCCTCCTTTGGATATTTGGAGGTCAAGGGTAGCTTTGCTAACAACTTTTTGGCCTTGTTCTTTGTGGCTGCCCGGGTGGAAGTGGTAGGTAGCTCTAGGCTATCAGGAGGGGTGATTACACTAGACATCTTGATCAATTGTCTGCAACCTGCAAGAATGAAGAACCGTTAGAACATGATACATATAAAAAGGGGTTTAGAAACTCTGGGGAAAATTGTCACCACCCTGCACCTGCCCAACAAGTGTTAGTATATGTAAAAGAATCCTGAAATAGATAAAATAGACATGAGTAGGACTTCGGGGTGTTGAACCAAGTGACAAGAGGAGATGTAAGACAAGGGATTTCTTGGGACCTGGAGTCCAGATAAACTAACCATTGCTGTGTCGATGTGGCCAGTGGGAAATCATACTTGGCTGACGTGGGTTGGCACATGGTCATGTGACAGGCAATATAAAGGCATTAATGGTGACAAGTGGGCTAACACAGGCTAAATTAAATGCCAGATGGGACATGGTTTGAATGCCCACTCATGGAAAATTAATCTCGCCATTAAGGTGATGAGACAGAGGAGAGAAAAAGCCACCATGGCTCGAACCAGTGAGGTGCCGAGTTCAAGCTGTGGAAACTCCCACTTGATGAGCTCAGAATGGTGAGTGAAAACACAATAGAGTGTGACGAACTCATCAGCTTGAAAGGATACACACAAGATATATACAAAATTTATAGAGGGTCGAAGGCTGAAATGCATATACACTAAAATACACAGTATTTACAAACTGTTTACAGATTTACAAAATATTTACATCTAAGGTACATGAGAAACTCTAAGACAATATGCATTGTATACATTAATTTACAACTACACAGAGGGTGGATAACCCTCTGGCAGAGCCAACCCACCAACGGGAGGTGAACCAAAAACACAAAACACAAAAAGTGAACCAGCAAAACCAAAAACAAAAAGGAAATAGCAAGAAAAACAAGAAACAACAAGAGACCAGAGGAAAAACTGAGGACCTACCTAGAAACATGAAGAACAGAAAGGGAGAAGCACACCAAGAGTGCTCTGCAACAAGTCTACCCTGGAACAATCATGAACAGATACCACAAATCAATTGGTAATCGACCATTAAGCACCTAACAACTCGCAGTTTAATCACAGTTTAATCACCTAAGAATTGCTCTGAATGCTCTAAGTGTTTTTAATCGTGGTAACTGTGAAAGTGATGGGTAATTTCTATTTATACTCTTAGGGTAAAAACAAGTTACACTCTTCTTTTCAAACTCCGTAATAGGCAAACCTATGAACTCTGGGCCCGAGGATTCCATGTAACCATACCTTCTCGCAAGAAGAAGACATCATGGCAGAGAATCTTGGAGTCTGGAATCTAACTCTGGAAATAAAAAAAAACTCCAAGACTGGGTCCCGGAGGCATGGAAGACAAAATAGAAAGAAAACAAACCTCATGGGAGGAAAATCCCAGAGAAGAAAACAAAGAAAACAAATAAAACAAGGCAAGAGCTAAAGCGAAAAGAGGGGACCCAACATTTTGCACAAAAAATGTAGGGATGGGTATGCAGGGCATAACAAATGGTGACTATCTAGGATGAATGCCTTAGCACATTTGAGAACTGTAGAACCTCTGGTTAGCAAAAATGGAGTCAATATTTACTCAGAGCATCCTGCTCGCAAGATGTGAAGTGTTTGAGAAAATCCAACCCACACATGATTCAATCCTTGGTCTTTTGTCAGTTGTGAAGTGTGTGATTTGAAAGAAAAATCAAGCCGATGACCTCTAGGAGAAGTAGAGAAGAGGCACTAAATATATCAAACCAAAGTCATCAAATCTTCTCATTTCCTCTAGATACCAGAATTTTTTCATTCTTTAGTTCTTTCATTTTTTCCTCTTTCCTTTTCTTAATGGAAAGGCGGTACTTCTTTCACCATTAACCTTAAGCTTAGGTAATTTTAACGGCAATACTTCTTTCACCTTTCCATCCACTTTAAATTACCAAATGGGGAAGAGAACTCTGGACCTGGAAAAAAAAAAATTATTTTCAGACTTGGGCCAACAAACTAGTGTGACTGATCTACTGTTAGTGTGTTCGATTACTTGTTTCTTTTGGTTTTGGTTTAACATATTTCCAAAATTCAAGGGATGAATCTGATGAAGATTACTCATAGCCTATTACCCAACTCACAAAACAACTCTAGAGCGCAGACCAATTCTACCATGCTAACAATAGATTCTAAGTTCACCAAAAATGCAGAAGGTACCATTCTGAAGACTAGATATTATGCGAAGCATGCCAACCTACAAAAAGGGGCGAGCACAACATTGGGAACCCAAAAAATAAAGAATGAAGCTAGAAAAAAATGAAAAGAAATACAAGGGGGGCAGTCCCAGAGGATGACCAAAAAAACTATTTACAAGGCACCCCAAACAGAGCACCGAGAAATATATTTACAAGCAAAGGATTTACATAAAGTACAACTCTGGACAAACTCACCTCATTTGAAATAATGCTTGAGGAACTATCCATTGACGGGCAATGGAACAGCTTCTCTAGTCATGGTACTGGGGTGATAAGTATTTGCCCTACAGATCTCAGATATCAAGTATGGTCCAACCCAAAGCCGTTGGAATTTTGTGTGTTTCCCTTTCTTTTCCCAGGCCTTGTACCACAAGAGGACTAAGTCTGAAATCTAAAAGGCCTTATACTAGGCTCTTTGGTCAGCCCATCATTTTACTACTGCTTGGTGACGTGCAAAGTGTTCAAGGGTTTTGTCTCTTTATTCTTCCATTTGCACTAGATTTAGGAGTCAAACTTTCATGTTGTTGTCTCGGTTGCTGAATTCCTACATAAACTTAAAACTAGGATCTGTAACTTAATGGGGAATACTGGGTTTTGGCCATAAATCAGGTGGAATGGGGAAGTCCCTAGGGCTGCCTTTACTTTGATACAATCTTCCCAGAGAGAAAATCTAAGATTTTTGTACCAGTCCCGGGGATTCTATTCCATTATATGTTTTATCACCTCAAGTAAATTTTTGTTGGTCGATTTAGCAACACCGTTCCCCTGAGGGTAATAGTTGCTGGAAAAATTTAGGGTGATCTTCCTGTCATGGGTCCATTCAAGTAGTTGTGCCGAAGAAAATGCTAGACTATTGTCACACATGTCATGTCCCTAAATAGTCATCAATTGGCTATGTAATAATAAGGAGTTTAATTATTTAATATTATTGACAAGTTAAGTAATATTAAATAATTTATATTTCAAACTTTACTTTTTTTGAATAAGCAGTTCCTTATGGAATAGTTCCCTTACAGGATTCAACCAACTATGGTTGGCAATAAGACAGGTCGGGAGTGGTCGTAGGAGATATGCTTGAAGATTTGAGAAATTGTATGGGTGATAAAACAAAACTATCCTTTCGTCAGGACAACCACCTCTGACCTAGTGGATCAACAGATGTCGACAGAGAAGTTTTAGATGAACAACCAGAAATTCTTCTAAATGGGACTGCTGTGGTAAGATGAAGTGTTGTGGCCATCATTAGCAGACGGGTGTCCATTAAACTCAGGATTCTACCGAGTTTCCATGAGTTGTCATTCACGTCGAGTTATACCGTTGCGATCTATCACCAGAAGGTTGTGACTAATGGAAGCGTCAATTACATAGCAGCACTCACATTAATGAAGATGTCACTATATATTTTCCATAATGGAGCTGACATTGTAGTTCACGTAGTGGTCAAGGGGCCTGACACGCAGACTGCCATTCACCTTCCCTATCTGTTGCTTATAATAAGACAAAGAAGTGCAAAGTAAGAAGGATTTTATACACATGCCAAGGTGGATATGCTGTTGCGACATGGGTACTACGTGGAAATAGAAATTGTACACGGGTGGCCCTCAAGGGTAGCTGTTGAGCAGCGGTTGTTGTAGAGCTCAGGGAAACTGTGTTGTCCACACGACAGTCATGAAGACAGGTGCCAATGTTACATACCCTCTTTGAATAATAGTTTCAAATGGTGTATAGAATAGGAATAGACTCTATTATATTACAATACATTCTTTAGTTGAATTGAATCAAGAAGAGTTCCTGAATTAATATTTATGTCACCACTACAATAAATTAAGACCAGTATTGTAGAATTTTGTTAAATTTTCTGAGTCCAATTTTGAAATTAGTACCTAGAATCTGGGTATTTCAGATTGGTATCAGAGCTTTTTTTATCCTGCCTACCTATGGGGTATTTTTTTTGAAAATAGGAAAACATGTTTTGCTGAATATGCCATCAGGACATTATAATTTTTGGAATACACGAGAATGTCAAGTTAGAAATTCAACCTGCCCATCCAATTCAACTCCACAATTTGAAATTGAGGATAGTCATACTGAATTAGAGGAAGAGGTAATTTTTGAATACGATAATCACATGGTAGAACAAGAAAATAATAGGGATTTAATTGCAGCATTGATTAGAAGTCAACAGGACATGCAAAACAATATAAACACTATGACCAATCTGATGACTCAATTCATGACTCAGAACATAAATCAAAATCAGAATGAAATTTGTAGGGATGACCGTTCAGTTAATAAAAATCAACCAGAAATATCTGCAACAGCCAGACCTTATATGCCAAACTTTACTACACAAAATTTACATCCAGAACATGAACCAACAGTTAGAGAAGTACAGGATGAAATTTTGAATGACTGGGATTCAGCTAGGGCAGAATTTAGATCTCACATGACATTTAGAGAATACATGGATGTCAGGATGAAACATTGGCCGAATAAGAGAAGAAACTTCAATAGTGAATTACAAAGGAAAATTGGGAAGATGTCCATTCCCTATTTTGATGGCATAGTAAAAACCACCGCTAGAGCGTGGGTTCATAAATTAGACACATATTTTCAATTAAACCCTATGAAGGAGGATGAAGCTATCAAATATGCAGCATTACATCTTGATGGAATAGCACATGAATGGTGGCACCATGGACAGGCTACATTAGGCCATAATCAGGTAGATACATATTTGGAATTCACAGAGCGTCTCATTGATAGGTTTGACTCTAAAGATCCTGAATTACACTTAAAAGAATTGACACAGCCAAAACAAATAGGGAAAGTTGAACAATATGTATTAGAATTTGAAAAGTTGGTTGTACTTGTCATTTAAATTTCTGAACAAAATAAGGTTGTCCTTTTTATTGATGGACTCTCTGATTCTTTGAAAGCTTGGGTTAAGTCTTTGTATCCTACCACTCTGCAAATGGCTATTAAGAGGGCTAGAGATCTAGAACTGTCCACAAAAGGGAAATCATGGAACAAAAATCCTTTATTGAAATTGGATAAAGACAAAGAACTTCCCAACAAAGAAACATTTCCCAAACCCATATTTGATAAATAAGAAAGGGATGAACATAGGAGGCGCAAATTATGCTTTAGTTGTAAAGAATCATGGCAACCAGGTCATAGGTGTTTGGGTAAAGGGAAAATACATTACATTGAAGTACTATCTGATGATGATGAGGAAAGGGAAAATACAGTTCCAAACATTGAAAATCCTCAAACGAGCACTGCTTTAGAATAAGAAAATAAATAGCCAAGTGGTACAATAGCTTCCATGATGGGAATTCCTCATTACAACATTTTCAGGGTAAGAAGGGTATTGCAGGGTCAACAAGTTATTGTTATGATTGATAGTGGATCGACCCATAATTTTATTGATGCAGCACTAGTTAAGAAAAGGGGCTTCCATACAGTTAAACATGATGGTTTTTATGTGAAAGTGGCAGGTGGTACTAATTTAGTCAGTACACATAAAGTTCCACAATTGAGTATTTCTCTTGGTAATTATATGGTAACAGATGATTTCTATATCATTGATTTAGCAGATACTAATGTTGTTTTGGGAATCCAGTGGATGGAAACTTTGGATAAATATTTGCAGAGCTTTAAACGTATGGAATTCTCTTTCAATGTGGATGGACAAAAGGTGATTCTCAGGGGGATGTCGAATGGTGGACCTAGAGTTGTCTCCGCAAAAAGAATTGAAGCCATTTTCTATCATGGGGAGGTTGCCTGGTCTGCACAGTGTTTGATTACTTCAAAGGTAACAAGGTTTGAAACTAAGCACTATTCAGATGATTTGTTGCAGATATTAGATTCTCACAGTTTAGTTTTTAGTGATATTCCTCCTGGGGTACCTCCAGACAGAGGTTTTAAACACACCATTGAACTAGAAGAAGGGGCTAAGCCCGTAATCACTACTCCATACAGGCATCCTAATGAATTCAAGGATGAAATAGAGAAAGCAATTAAGTAGATATTGAATATGGGGCATGTTCGAACTAGCTCGAGCCCATTTGCTTCCTCGGTAGTAATGGTTAAAAAAAAAGATGGAACTCTTCGTATGTGTATCGACTACCGAGCCCTCAATAAAAAGACTATCAAAAATAGGTATCCAATTCCCCGCATTGATGAATTATTAGATGAATTGCATGGTGATGTGTATTTTTCTAAGATTGATTTGAGATCTGGGTATCATTAGATTAAGTTAAGGGAACAAGATATACATAAAATTGCTTTCCGTTGTAACTATTGTTAGATTTGAGGAAAACAAATCCACCCAAGAACACCTACATGCAAGACTGTCACAAACTAGAAGCAAAGATAGAAGAGAGAAGAATAGAGAGCTATGGCGGCCAAAAAGCCAGAGACATGAAATCCATGTTAAAAGAAAAAAGCTTCTATTATCAACAATTGAATTAAAAAATACAATCTCCTTAATGAAAAGAAAAGTGGTGAGTCCTTATAAAAGGATACCGAAACCCTAAAGGGGAAAAACCCTAAAGACTAATAAGCTGCCTAAGTATAACTTAAGCATAGAGTAAATAGACTAATAATTAAATGATTTAATTATTAGCTATACTATGACTACTCTAACACCCCCCCTTAAGTGTAACTTAGGGAGAAGCAAAATAGCTAAAGACTACTGCAGAAAGCAGGAAAGATGGGTCCCGACAATAAGGCCTGATCAGGTACCCAAGTACAAGAAAAGAACTAGATGAAGGAAACTAAGCCTCCAATCTAGGGAAAAAAATGTCCCAAAGAAAGGAACAAGAATGAGCAAGAAGCATCTCTGAAGCATGTAGTTGAAAACTCTGTCAGAAGAGACTGCTGGAACCCCCACTGAAGTGCATGAACAGGTAGAGAAGACAATGTCTGAAGAGCTGATCAATCGAACCAGGAAGCAATAGAACCAACAGGTGAACCCCCCTAATGCTAAACTGGGAGAGGTGATAGGAACACTGAAATGCAATGCCAGAAACATCTACAGAAGTAAGAACCAGAAAAACCAACAGTGCAACAAAAGTACAAACATAGGATAAAGGGCGGTGTCACCGACACACAACATGGGCTAATGTCATGGAAGGTACGCTCACTTGACAAAGGTGGATATGCCTAAAATGGCATAATCATCATAACCCCCCATGACACTTTATAACAGAGTGCAAGTACAAAAATCATACAAGGTGTACAAGATCCCAGAAATGCAGAAGTAGGCACTTTATCTCAGTGCATTTACAAAATAAAGATGCAACAAGTTCAGAAGTTAGAAAGAAGAGTGAGCTAGAAGTACAATAGAAGAGATCCCAGGACCTGTAAACCCAAGCAATCCACCAGAGTGCATAAACTGCCAAACTTAGAGGAGAGAAAACTTGGAGAAAAATTTGGAAAAAATACCTCTACAACTGAATAGTTCACTAAACTAGCTTTCTGACGATATCTGGTTTGCCAAAAACGGAGTCCGGATGAGCCAGATATGATTCCCAGAAGGTAAAAACAAACATCAAACTTCAACAGCAAAAAATTCTATCAAAACAATAGAATCCAAAAACCAAATCACCATAGTCGGAAAGAGCTCAGAAAGAGATTTCTGAAGATATAACGAAGTCCAAAAAAGGCCTCTGTATGCTCCATATAGAGCGAAAACAGTGATAAGGCCCCAAAAAGCTCAACATGCCTGGTTTTAAGCCCCAGGGGCTAAAAAAATGGGCCCCCGGGTGCATGGCGCGCACCGGGGACTGGGCTGAAGCCCCTAGTCTCCCATAGGACCTAGCGCATAAACATAGGGGCCCGCGGGGCTAAAGAAACCCACCGGGCGGTGCCTCCGAGCGGAGCGGAGCGGGGAGGAGGGCTGACGGTCGCTGTGGGCGGCGCAGACAGTGGAAGACATCGGCGGGGAGGGGTCGGCGGTGGGCCGGGCGGCGGTGGAGGAGCAGAGCCGATGGAAGCCACTGAGGATGGCAGCCGGATGCGGGGCTGCGGCGGTGGGTAGGGCCGCTGAGGCGGTGGAAGCCGGAGGCGCAGGTGGCGCGGGCGGGGCGCTGGCGGACCGGCAGTGGCGCGGTGGTTGCACCAATTTAAAACACACTGCGCACTAAAAAAAACCATAAAAATTGGTTTTTTTTATTTATTTTTATTTTTTTCTTGGTTTCCGTGCCCGTACGGCACTAGAGACCAAATTTTTTTTTGCCTCAGAGTCCAGTAGTCCAAAATGGACAAATTTTATGTCATTTTTGGGGTTTTGGAGTGCTCTAATCTCAATGGAAATGTCCGTTTGAGCCCAAAGTGACCATAACCAAAGCTTTCCCCTGGAACACTACCAAAAACACTGAAAAACCTTTGAAACTCTCTGTTTCTGGAATGCTTCAATAAAACATGAACAGCCAGTTGCAGAATGGCTCTGATACCATGTTAGATTTGAGGAAAACAAATCCACCCAAGAACACCTACATGCAAGACTATCACAAACTAGAAGCAAAGACAGAAGAGAGAAGAACAGAGAGCTATGGCGGCCAAAAATCCAGAGACATGAAATCCATGTTGAAAGAAAAAATATTCTATTATCAACAACTGAATTACAAAATACAATCTCCTTAATGAAAAGAAAAGCGGTTAGTCCTTATAAAAGGATACCGAAACCCTAAAGGGGAAAAACCCTAAAGACTAATAAGCTGCCTAAGTATAACTTAAGCATAGAGTAAATAGACTAATAATTAAATGATTTAATTATTAGCTATACTATGACTACTCTAACAACTATGGTCATTATAAATTTTCAGTTATGTCGTTTGGACTGACTAATGCTCTAGCCACATTCCAGTCTTGTATGAACCATATTTTTAATAAACAGCTGCGGAAGTTTTTGCTTGTTTTCTTTGATGATATATTGATTTACAGTAAGTCTTGGGAAGAACATCTGAAACATATTGATGAAATTCTGGGTATAATGGAGTCTCAATCTCTTTACGCAAAAGCTTCTAAATGTGAATTTGGTATGACAAAAATTTTATATTTGGGACATATGATCAGTGCTCAAGGTGTGCAGGTGCATCAACAAAAAATTAGGGCTATTTTGGATTGGCCACCTCCACGAACTCTTTCTGATTTATGAGGGTTCTTACGCTTATGAAGTTATTACAGGAGATTTGTTAAAGGGTTTTCATAGCTTGGAGCGCCACTGACAGATCTTACTAAACAGGGGGAATTTAGAAGGACTGTAGAGTCACAATAGGTTTTTGACAAACTCAAGGAGGTAATGAGCTCTTGTCCCATCCTTGCATTACCAGATTTTGATCAGCCCTTTGTCTTAGAATGTGATGCATCAGGTAAAGGAATTGGAGTTGTGTTAATGCAAAATAAACATCCAATAGTGTTTGAAAGTAGGAAACTCACTAGTACTAAAAAACTATATTCCATATATGAAAAAGATATGTTAGCTATTATGCATGCATTAGCGAAATTTAGAAAATATCTTGTTGGATCCAAATTTGTGGTTAAAACTGATCATAATAGCTTGAAGTATTTCCTTAATCAACGATATTTGAATGACAGACAACAAAAGTGGATCAGTAAAATTCAAGCTTATGATTTTGAAATTGAATATGTTAAAGGTAAGAATAATGTGGTAGCTGATGCTTTGTCTAGGAAACTAGAGATAAATGCTTTAAGTGGGGTGTCAGTTGTTTGGAAATCTTTGTTACTAGCTAAATATGCTAAGGATTCATTTGCTTGTGATTTATTGGATGGAAATATTCAGGATGATAGATACAAAGTGCTGAATGATATTAATTACTACAAAGATAGAATCTTCCTGGTGACTGCTTCTAAATTAAAATTCAGAATTTTGCAAACAATTCATGACTTGCCCTTAGCGGGAAATCTAGGTTATGTTAAAACTTACAGGCAAATTCGTGAAAGATTCACTTGGAAAGGGCTCAAAATGATGTTCTACAATATGTCAAGGAGTGCATAACATGTCAGCAGAATAAAGTGGAACACTCTTTTCCAGCCAGGCTATTACAACCATTACCTATTCTAGAGCAGAAATGGGAGAGCATTTCAATGGACTTCATCACAGGTTTACCTTGGGCTCAAGGTAAAGATTGCATTTTTGTTGTGGTGGATAGACTTAAAAAATTTCCACATTTCTTTGCTATCACTACAGAATTCACAGCCCTTCAGGTCACTGAATTGTTCTTTAAGGAAATATTCCATTTACATTGCTTACTAAGGAATATTGTCAGTGACCAAGACAACAGATTTTTGAGTAACTTTTGGGCAGAATTATTCAGGTTAACAGGTACAAACTTGCATCACAGTACCAGTTACCATCCACAGATAGACGGTCAAACTGAAATAGTCAACAAATGGGTGGAAGGTTACCTTCATAATTATGTTTCAGGGCACCAAAAAGCTTGGGTGCGCTGGCTACATCTGAGAGAGTATTGTTACAATACTACTTTTCATACTTCTATACATATGGCTCCATTTAAGGCACTATATGGATATGATGCTTTAGCCTTTGTTGATCTTCCCTTTGATAAAATTAATGTGCCTAAATCACGTGATTGGATTC
Source organism: Thuja plicata (assembly GCA_018584345.1). NCBI lineage: Eukaryota > Viridiplantae > Streptophyta > Pinopsida > Cupressales > Cupressaceae > Thuja > Thuja plicata. The sequence continues at coordinate 397,385 of MU223443.1, read as the reverse complement.
AGGAAAGCCAGGATATCTTGAAAACTCTTAAGGAAAATTTACACCACGCCCAGAATCAGTAGAAACTGTATGCCAATAAGCAAAGAGTGGACCAGAGTTTTGAGGTTGGTGATTTAGTCTACCTCAGAGTACATCCCTACCGCCAGTATTCTCTCAACTGTAGTGGGGCTAAGAAATTGAAGCCTTGCTTTTATGGACCTTATCCGATTGTCTGCCAAATTGGCCAGGTTGCATATGAATTAGATTTACCAGCAAGTAGTCGGATACACAATGTGTTTCATGTTTCTTGCCTTAAGCAGGCTTTGGGTCAACAGGTTTCCATCTCCAAAGATTTACCGCCTTTAACTGATGAGGGGAAATTAGAGATGATTCTGAAAGAGATTGTGGAAACTCGCGATCGACATTTGCGTAACAGGACTATCCGGGAATATCTTATCAAATGGAAGCATTTGCCATTCGAAGACGCCACTTGGGAAAATGAACAGATTCTCAGCCATCTAGATTTATAGTTTCTTGTTCGCAAGAAACATGTGGCAGGGGGGACTTATCGTGTCCCTAAATAGTCATCAATTGGCTATGTAATAATAAGGAGTTTAATTATTTAATATTATTGACAAGTTAAGTAATATTAAATAATTTATATTTCAAACTTTACTTTTTTTGAATAAGCAGTTCCTTATGGAACAGTTCCCTTATGGGATTCAACCAACTATGGTTGGAAATAAGATGGGTTGGGAGTGGTCGTAGGAGATATGCTTGAAGATTGTGAAATTGTATGGGTGATAAAACAAAACTATCCTTTCGTCAGGACAACCGCCTCTGACCTACTGGATCAACAGATGTCGACAGAGAATTTTTAGATGAGCAACCAAAAATTCTTCTGGATGGGACTTCTGTGGTGAGATGAAGTGTTGTGGCCATCATTAGTAGACGGGTGTCCATTAAACTCAGGATTCTACCGACTTGCCACGAGTTGTCATTCACGTCGAGTTATACTGCTACAATCTATCACCGGAAGGTTGTGACTAATGGAAGCATCAATTACACAGCAGCACTCGCATTAATGAAGACGTCACTATATATTTGCCTTAATGGAGCCAACATTGTATTTCACGTAGTGGTCAAGAGGCCTAACACGTAGACTGCCATTCGCCTTCCCTATCGATTGCTTACAATAAGACAAAGAAGCGCAAAGTAAGAAGGAGTTTATACACATGCCAAGGTGGATATGCTGTTGCGACATGGGTAATAAATGGAAATAGAAATTGTACGCGGGTGGCCCTCAAGGGTAGCTGTTGAGCAGCGGTTGCTGTAGAGTGCAGGGAAACTATGTTTTCCACATGACACTCATGAAGACAGGTGCCAATGTTACATACCCTCTTTGAATAATAGTTGCAAATGGTGTATAGAATATGAATAGACTCTATTATATTACAATACATTCTTTAGTTGAATTGAATCAAGAAGAGTTCTTGATTTAATATTTATGTCACAACTACAATAAATTAAGACCAGTATTGCAGAATTTTGTTAAATTTTCTGAGTCCAATTTTGAAATCAGTACCCATAATCTAGGTATTTCACAGTGGTATCAGAGCTTTTTTTATGCTGCCTGCCTGTGGGGTATTTTTTTTGAAAATAGGAAAACATGTTTTGTTGAATATGCCATCAGGAAATTATAATTTTTGGAATACACTAGAACGTCAAGTTAAAAATTCAACCTGCCCATCCAATTCAACTCCACAATTTGAAATTGAGGATAGTCATACTAAATTAGAGGAAGAGGTATTTTTTAATACGATAATCACATGGCAGAACCGAAAAATAATAAGGATTTAATTGCAACATTGATTAGAAGTCAACAGGACATGCAGAACAATATAAACACTATGACCAATCTAATGACTCAATTCATGACTCAGAACATAAATCAAAATCAGAATGAAGTTGGTAGGGATGACCATTCAGTTAATAACAATCAACCAAAAAGATCTGCAACAGCCAGACCTTATATGCCAAACTTTACTCCACAAAATTTACATCTAGAACATGAACCAACAGTTAGTGAAGTACAGGATGAAATTTGGAATGACTGGGATTCAGCTGGGGCAGAATTTAGATCTCACATGACATTTAGAGAATACATGGATGTTAGGATAAAACATCGGCCACATAAGAGTAGAAATTTCAATAGTGGATTACAAAGTAAAATTGGGAAGATGTCCATTCCCTATTTTGATGGCACAGGAAAAACCACCGCTAGAGCATGGGTTCAAAAATTAGACACATATTTTCAATTAAACCCTATGAAGGAGGATGAAGCTATCAAATATGCAGTATTACATCTTGATGGAATAGCACATGAATGGTGGCACCATGGACAGGCCACATTAGGCCATAATCAGGTAGATACATATTTGGAATTCACAGAGCGTCTCATTGATAGGTTTGATTCTAAAGATCCTGAATTACACTTAAAAGAATTGACACAGCTAAAACAAATAGGGATAGTTGAAAAATATGTATTAGAATTTGAAAATTTGGCTATACTTGTCACTGAAATTTCTGAACGAAATAAGGTTGTCCTTTTTATTGATGGACTCTCTGATTCTTTGAAAGGTTGGGTTAAGTCTTTGTATCCTACCACTCTGCAAATGGCTATTAAGAGGGCTAGAGATCTAGAACCGTCCATCAAAGGGAAATTGTGGAACAAAAATCCTTTACTAAAATTGGATAAAGACAAAGAACTTCCCAACAAACAATCATTTCCCAAACCCATATTTGATAAATAAGAAAGGGACATTGATAACCTTTCCCAATGTAAAGAAGGCATGTAGGTCCATCATCTGCCGGTTGAACTCCAAAAGAATAATTTTCTCCCCACAATACTGAGGAAGAAGATGGGGCTTCCCAAAGAATTTGGTCATCGGAATGTTAGTGTGGTGCTAGAACTGAATAAAGTAGCGGCCATAGGTACTGACCAAGTTCATCGCCTCCTGCGACAATCGGTACCCAAAATCCTGGGTAAGTGTTAGAATGATTTGGTAAATGAAAGCATCATTTACTCAATAGAAATTTAGGAAATTGAGTTCCCAATGTATTTGGAGATAATGATCCCATGGTGTCAACTAGCCCAGCCCATTTTCAAGTTCACCCACTATTCCCAATCCTAGAAAATATGGTCTCTATTGGGCTAGTGCCAATAGCACGTATGATGTCATGGTAAACTTAGAACTCTGGATGATGCCCGAGGATTCCATGTAACCATACCTTCTCGCAAGAAGAAGACATCATGGTGGAGAATCTTGGAGTCTGGAATCTAACTCTGGAAATAACAACAAACTCCAAGACCGGGTCCCGGAGGCACGAAAGACAAAAATAGAAAGAAACCAAACCTCATGGGAGGAAAATCCCAGAGAAGAAAAGAAAGAAAACAAATAAAACAAGGCAAGAGCTAAAGCGAAAAGAGGGGACCCAACATTTTGCACAAAAAATGTATGGATGGGTATGCAGGGCATAAAAAATGGTGACTATCTAGGACGAATGCCTTAGCACATTTGAGAACTGTAGAACCTTTGGTTAGAAAAAATGGAGTCAATATTTACTCAGAGCATCCTGCTCGCAAGATGTGAAGTGTCTGAGAAAATCCAACCCACACATGATTCAATCCTTGGTCTTTTGTCAGTTGTGAAGTGTGTGATTTGAAAGAAAAATCAAGTCAATGACCTCTAGGAGAAGTAGAGAAGAGGCACTAAATATATCAAACCAAAGTCATCAAATCTTCTTGTTTCCTCTAGATACCAGAATTTTTTCATTCTTTAATTCTTTCCTTTTTTCCTCTTTCCTTTTCTTAATGGAAAGGTGGTACTTCTTTCACCATTAACCTTAAGCTTAGATAATTTTAACGGCAATACTTCTTTCACGTTTCCATCCACTTTAAATTACCAAATGGGGAAGAGAACTCTGGACCTGGAAAGAAATTAAATATTTTCAGACTTGGGCCAACAAACTAGTGCGACTGATCTACTGTTAGTGTGTTCGATTAATTTTTTATTTTGGTTTTGATTTAACATATTTCCAAACTTCTAGGGATGAATCCAATGAAGATTACTCATAGCCTATTACCCAACTCACAAAATAACTCTAGAGTGCAAACCAATTCCTCCATGCTAACAATAGATTCTAAGTTCACCAAAAATGCAAAAGGTACCATTCCGAAGACTAGATGTTATGCAAAGCATGCCAACCTACAGAAAGGGGTGAGAAAAACATTGTGAACCCAAAAAAAGAAAGAATGAAGCTAGAAAAAAATGAAAAAAAAAATAAGGGGGGCAGTCCCAGAGGATGACCAAAAAAACTATTTACAAGGCACCCCAAACGGAGCACCGGGAAATATATTTACAAGAAAAGGATTTACATAAAGTACAACTCTAGACAAACTCACCTCATTTGAAATAATGCTTGAGGAACTATCCACTGATGGGCAATGGAACAGCTTCTCTAGTCATGGTACTGAGGTGATAAGTATTTGCCCCGCAGATCTCAGATATCAAGTATGGTCCAACCCAGAGCCGTTGGAATTTCGTGTGTTTCCCTTTCTTTTCTTAGGCCTTGTACCACAAGAGGACTAAGTCTAAAATATGAAAGGCCTTATACTAGGATCTTTGGTCATCCCATCATTTTACTACTACTTGGTGACGTGCAAATTGTTCAAGGCTTGTGTCTCTTTGTTCTTCCATTTGCACTAGATTTAGGAGTCAAACTTTCATGATGTTGTCTCAGTTGCTGAATTCCTGCATAAACTTAAAGCTAGGATCTGTAACTTAATGGGGAATACTGGGTTTTGGCCATAAATCAGGTGGAATCAGGAAGTCCCTAGGGCTACCTTTACTTTGATACAATCTTCCCAGAGAGTGAATCTAATCTTTCGGTGCCAGTCCCGGGGATTCTATTCCAATATATGTTTTATCACCTCAAGTAAATTTTTGTTGGTCGATTCAACAACATCATTTCCCTGAGGGTAATAGTTGCTGGAAAAATTTAGGGTGATCTTCCTGTCATGGGTCCATTCAAGTATTTGTGCCAAAGAAAATGCTAGACTGTTGTCACACACTACAACAAAAGGCATCCCAAATTGCATGATGATGTTTTCTTCTAGGAATTTTATGACTACATCTGCCATGTTCTTTTTACAAGGGATCGCTTCAGACCATCGGGTGCAATAGTCGATGGCAGTCAAGATGTATCGATGGTTGGAAGATGAGTTGGGGTTGATTTCCCTGATAAATTCAAATGCCCATTGGGCAAAAGGTCTAGCTTTGAAGACAGGTTGCAAAGGCATAGTCGGGTTTCAATCACGATGTGCCGCAGTCTGGCAAGTATGGCACCTCCTAACGTGAGTGTAGACATCTTTAAAGATACAGGGCCAATAGTATCCAGCCCAGAGGATCTAATGGGAAGTAGTGTCATCTGAGCCATGCCTAGTTCCAAATTGCCTATGAAATTCTTTGATTATCATTACAGCTTGAACCCTATCAATGCACCAGAGGTACACTCCCTCATAGTTCTTGCAAAAAAGCATGGAATTTTTTTATCATGAAGTCTGCACTTTTCAATTCCAGAGTGCGACGTTTGTTTGGAGACAATCCCTCTGGGCATCTGTTGTTCAACAACAAGTACACCAAGTCTGTGTACCATGGATCCTGAGTGATGGACTCCACTGTATATGTCTGACATTCAATGTGTGGAGTCTCTTCTGCCATCGCCCTACATAGTCCCCAGCCTTGGACTATCTTCATGGGTTGCATTTCTAAATCGTACTCTTGGAGGATGGCCATCCATTTCCCCCATCTTTCACCCAATTCAGTCTGCATCAGCAGGGATTTTACAGCCTGGTCCGGGATGATAGCATGCACTTTGCTCCAGAGGATGTAATGCCTGAATTTCTTCATGGCACAGACAAGAGAAAAGGCCTATTTTTCCAAAGATGAATACTAGACTTCAGAGTTCTTAAAGGGGGAGCTCATGAAAGTTATTGGGCGTTCCTCCCCTTCAACTTTCTGGGTCAAAACTACCATGGCAAAATGCGGTGAAGAAAATGAATATATGTAAAAGGGGAGGGAATATTCTAGACTGGCCAAGACTGGGGCCTCTGCAATTATCTGTTTGATCTGGGAAAACACCTGCTTTGCTTCAGGGCTCCACTCAATCTTAGTATCTTTCTTCATCATCTCATTGAGTGGTTTTATGATCTCGGTGAATCCAGTGATGAATCGCAAGACAAAATTGATCTCCCCAAAGAAAGATCTCATTTCCTTCTTGTTGTCGGGCATTTTTAGATTTAGCAGTACTTCAACTCTCTCAGGGTCAATGGATATACCCTTCTTGGAGACAATATGCCTGAGCAACTTCCCTTCAGTGACCCTAAATATGCATTTCTTAGGGTTGAGGGATATTCAATACCGGTGACATCTCTCGCAAATCTGGGCAAGGTGGGCAGAATGATCACACCTGTCCTGGGAAAAGACAATCAAATCATCCATATAGATGATTATACACTGGTTTATAGGGCTCTCAAACACATTGTCCATAGCCTTCTAAAACATGGCTCCTGCATTGATCAGGCCAAAAGGCATTCTCTGGTAGGCAAACGTTCCCCACTTGGTGGTAAATGTCATTTTATCTCTATCCTCATATTTAACAATGACTTGGTTATACCTGGAGTACCCATCCAAAAAAGACATCATTTGTGATCCATTCATGATTTTATATACCTCATCCAATGAGGGGAGAGGGTGATTATCTTTTTTGGAAGCTTTGTTTAAATTTCAGAAATCTCTACAAAGGCAGATCTCGCCGCTTTTCTTCTTCATGGGGACTAGGTTGGCAACCCACGTAGTATGCTGGATTGGGAAGATGATATGTACTGACAATAGTTTTTGAACCTCGTGATGGATTAGAGACTTGATCAGTAGGTTTATTGGTCATTGCTTTTTTTAGAAGGGCTTAGCGTCAGGTTTTAATGGGATAGTTTGGGTCATGATGGATGTATCCATTGTCTTCAAATCCTCGTACCCCCATGCGATTACGTTAATATTTTCTCAGAGAACCGTGAGAATCTTCTCCTTCTCCTCTGGGGAGTAGGAGGTGCCAATGTGTATCATTTTCTCTTCATCGGGCTGGTCAACATTTACCTTCTCAAATTTTCCTCCCTCAGAGGAGATTGATATTTTTTCCCAGCCCCGAGGGTCTGAGTCGATCATTTGTTCAAGTGTGACCATCCACTTAGGGATGGTGTTGGTTGGTAGATCCATGATCCCGTTGTCTTCATCACCCTGTTTAGTATCATCATGATCTCTCTCCTCCACTATCTGTTCTTCAAAGATAGCAAAATTGGCCATAAAGGCTAGGATATGTTGTTCGTCTTCAAAGACTTGAAAATAGGTGACATTTTCTAGAATGGACGGGGTGGGGATCATCTCAACAGAGAATTTTTAGAGTCGGGAGCCAGCCATTGGTTCAAGCGTGCTGGCAGAAACAACAAGGGCATCAGGGAAATAATTCCATTTTTGGGGATTAAGATCAATGCCAAAGGCATCAAAATCCTCAATAAGGCTCCATGCCCGGTTGCAGTATGCGGCCAGTCTTTTGTCATGAAAATCATATTGACTCCAGACCTATTTTATAATCAACTCTGAATCACCTAGAGCCCAGAGGCAAGTGATTCCCTTCCTTAGTGCAAATAGAAGTCCAAGGACCAAAGCCTCATACTTTGTGATGTTATTCATGTAGTTAAAATGCAACCTATAGGACGTGAGGAAGGATTTCCCTCGTGGGTTGATCAATTCCACTCTGGCCCCACAACCCTATTTGGATTGGGACCTGTCGAACTTAAGGGTCCACAAGTCATCATTTGTTTTCTGGGGCTGGGAAGATGAAGTGGTCTTTGGATTGATCTTGGGAATGTTGGGAGGAGTTTCCTCTAGCGCTGATGATACATGGGTGAGGCTTACCTTCGGAGAGATTTTTGGTTGAGGTTCCTAGATAGACGGTGCCAACAAGGCATTGCTGGCAGAAATACTAGGTTTCAGGGAATTAGATGTGTGCTCTTTCTCCTAGAGGGCATTGATGTGTCAGGTAAAAGTAGAAAGACAAGGCTCACACTCTAGCTCAAAATTTTTTTGATAATGCATCCAGCGCCAAGTGCCAGATAAGAGTGTGGCAGGGGTCGCTGTGGTACGCTAAGAGTTAACCTCAACCCTCAATTTTTCTTCCAAGTCTCAGGTTCTCTGAGAGACTATGGGGTCCTCCCTGGGGGTGAAATTGAATGTTAAGATCTCAAGGGGTTGGTACACCTTGGGAGAATTCTCAAAGAAGAGGACTTCATTCACCCTCCCAACTTTGGTAAGGGCTTGTTTCATCTGAGGTTCACTTTCAACCTAGATTTGGTTAGATTTTCCCTCCCAGGGGAGTCGAAAGTGCGAAATTTGGTCAAGAAATATCTGTTCAAGGATTTGGACCAATTGCAACTTAGTAACATCCCATAATTCTTTGGGATGTCCACCACCTAGATGTCAATCATACTGATTATCCTCAGTTCCTGGATGAGTTGAATCCAGACATTTTTCAGTTCACTCACCATTTTTACAACAGTTTTATCCAGCTAGATTACTGCGCTATTAGATAGGGTGGGGTGGAATCCAAGCTTTTGGCATATGGATAAATGCATGATGTTGTCCGAAGCCCTGGATTCTACCAGAAAATTATTTATATTCTTCCCTTGTATGTTCAAACCTAGTAGGAATAGAGGATCCTTAGTGTTACCCCAGAAGACAGCCGCATTTGTGTCTTCAAAAGAGATAGTCTTGGGTGGGTGATTGATGGGTTCTGGGTTTCCCAAGAGCTTCAGAAGAGACTTCTTCTACTTAGGACAGTTCAGAAAAACCTCCATCAATATCATGGAGGTGGTGGTTTTTTCTAACGCCTTCATAATGCCAAACCTTCCTCCTGAGAATTGGTGGCTTCCCTCGGCCAGGTCCTTAACTTGGTTAGAGCCAGGGCCTTTTGGAGGGGAAAAATGATCAGTCATGTTGTCCCAGGGAGGAGCATCTTTGGGAGGCATGGGCGTGTAAGTTGGTCCTTTACTAGCCTGACTTTGAGTGTTGTAGGGAGTCTATGGGTTGGTGAAGGCATTGGCCTTAAAGGCCAGAATAGATTCATCAAAGAACCCCTGCAATTTGGGTTCTTCTTTGTCTTCCTTGTCTGTTCCAAAGAAGATGGTCTCATAGGTGAAGTCACCATGAGTGGGCTCTTGTATAGGAGGCTCTAGAAGAGTAGGATTAGAAGCTTGATGTCTGTCTAGCTAGGAAATCATGATGACTTTGTCCAGCATGGCACAGTTTACCTCATTATGAGAGCCTGTGTCATGCAATCTACACCAGTTGGTCATAGGTTGGATGTGTGCAACTGGCATGAAATGGGAAGGTCCCATGCTACCCTGATTGGTGTTTTGGTTTTGACGAGGACCTCTAGTGTTAGCGTTGTTGTTCCATTATTGTTGACTAGGCCAGGGCCCGTTGTAATTTCTTCCTCTGGCATTGTTATTTCGTTGGACAGAGAAAATATTCCCTCTTTGGGAATTGGTGTTGTGGGGTGAAAGAGACCCTATCTTCAGCTGACCCATGTCTACAGTCAGTGTAGACAATATTCGCCAGAGGGATTCAACCTCGGCAGTCGACTGTGTATTTCTGTCACATTGTCATGGGGCAGCATTTGCCAAATTTGAGGGCTATAATCCTCCAGCCGTGGAAAACTTAAAGAAAGGCACTCCAGATGATTTTGTTTGTGGTTTTTGCATTTGTTGCGGCTGGTTCCAAGGAAAGGCTTCCAAACCCGGTGTTGTCTGAACTTGCGATGGGTACACGTATCGGGCCTGCTGGTCTATTGGCAGTGGTGGGGGATTCATGGCCATTGTGGGGGAGCTCATTGCCTAATTGGGGTTATATCCCCTAGCATAAGAAATTTCTCCAGGTATCATGTTGAAGGGCATGCTCTTCCCAATCCCGCCTAGGAATTTGTTAAGACCCCAGGATAATTCCAAGGCTAGGTTGTAAACCTTTGCCAAAGTATCCCAGTCACCTGAGGCAGTATTTCTCTAGAGGAGAGTGGCATCAAAAGGGTCTATTGCATTAAGATAGGTCTAGATAGTCACATCCACAGATGGGATGAAGGGACCCGTGCACCATTTCAGGGCATGTTGGAACCAGTGGTTGAATGTTGCAAGGGGCTCATTCAATTCCTTCTTGATGGAAATCAACTGGCTATGGGACCACGCTGGGTCCACGTGTATGTAGAAGGTAGCTAGGAATGTCACCTCCATGTCTTGCTAACTATTGATGGATTTGGTGGGAAGGTTAAGGTACCAGTTCAGCTCATTCTATCCCAGGGACAGAGGGAACATCCAGGCCACAATGTCCTGATGTTGGATCTGATGTCGGTTTATGGCATCATTGTATGCCTACAGATGCTCTTCTGTGGTTCATGAGCCTAAATTCTCATATCGGGGACAAATATTTTTTTGGGGCGTTGGAAGATCATTGGATGCACCCAAAAAATTTCCCATTGGGGACTCAGTGTTTCCAAAATATGCAGCCATTGGGGGCGTTGGGTTTTGACTAGGTTGAGTGTTAATTCCCAGGGTCATCTAGGGAACTTGGGTATTTTGAGTTGTACTATATCCATAGACAATGGCGGCTGGTTTGGCTTCTGGGATTGGGACCTGATCTAAGGACTCCTTCAAATCTCATGGGTGAAAATGATTGAATCCCACTAAAGGTCTGACTCCTAAAACTATGACTTGGGGAACCCTCGAGTGGTGCAAAATTGGAATCCTAAGAGGGGGATGAGTTCATACCCTCCTTCTAGCACCAGCTTTTGTTGACGGGACTTTGTGAGCGGGTCCACCAAAAGATGTAAGTTGTCACTGGGTCCCAGGTCACTGGCCAACTTCATCTATAAAGGTTTTCCAGGGAAACTAGATTCCCCAGGCCTTCAAGCACATGAGAGTTAGGTCTCAACAGTACGGGAGCTTAAATGGGAATGTGACTATTTTGTTCAGGGGGATAGCTGGTTATGTTAGCTCATCTTCTCTAGGGATTCGAATAAGTGGGGTTTCTTGCAAGCATTACTAACTTTACCAAATAAAATTCAAAAGATACTGCGACGTTAAAAATATTCCATCTACCTATAGTTATGCTGAACATTCAAAACATCAACCAAGCTCAAACATTCTACACTAAATACTAAAAAAATATAGAACCATCAACACATATTTAATCAATAGCGAGGAAAAAGGAGGTCGTTAATCTACTTAAAATATCAGAGCAAGGGACATAAAGAACATGCAACATAAAATACCATTAACCCAGAAATCAGAATGCTAACAACATCATTGATAGAATCATTCCTTCTTTGTTAACAATTTTCCAGCAAGCACTGGTGCATAAAATAATGGTGGCTCTAGGGGAGCATTCAACTACTAAAAGCTTCTGAAACTAAGGAGCATTGAACTCTGCAACTAAGAATTGATAAACTAAAATGCTATTAGCTATGGAGTGCAAAAAAATCAATTTTTCTGACCCTTGGAATGAGGTCAGACTTATTATTTATACACAAGTTTTTACCTAAAAACTAACCTAACTTACTCTACACATAACAATATAATACTATTTTTGGTGGCCGGTACTACCTGCGCCACGCTACAAAAGACCTTGAGATGGAGAAGGTCTGACATGTCAAAAGAATAAGACAAGAAAAGAGGAGTGGAAGAATCAGCCTTGAGAAGAGAGCTGGGAGGAGAAAAGAAGAAATTTGATCCCCCGGGGATCGAGGCTACATGCCTCATTAATGGGAAAGTAGCTCCCTATCTTCGTTGCACCAGAGGTTACATTGAAGAAGTGCCTTGGGAAGACCACCTATCAGAACCTTCTTGTCGAGCTAACATACCTTTTTGCAGTTACCAACTTTCTAACATCTTTATTAACCATTTGATAGTGACCGGTCAGCTTTGGGAACTGAGATATGGGTCACTTAAAGAATTAAAAATTGTGGGATCTGGAACTCTGGGACCTGGAAGCTTGCACCTCAAAGAATAAATAATGCAAGTGATACATGGTTGATGGGATTCTCTAGGCTCCAGAGAACTTTATTGCTCATGGTTTTAAAATGTCTCCAACCCCTGGCTTATGCCTTCTTCATCTATATCTTTAATACTATCTCATCGACTGATAACAGCCTCCAATGCTTCCTCAACATCTCCGGCCCCGTTCTGGAAATCATCCACCATTTTTATGGCATCATGTGACTGGATCATTGTCTTGGATAGTCTAGATAACCTGCCCTGGTCAAAATCTCTAGCAACTAGATACACGGACTTCATCCGTTCATCAAATTTGTTGAGGACATACTCCTCTGGGGTGCACGTTCCAGTGGTGAAGGAATTGGCGTATGATATTCCAACCACAAATGCTTGAAATAGGCCTAAGGGGTATTAGGCTATGGTCACCTTTTCTTTCAAGGCCTTAATTAGTTCCTTGCACACCTCAATTTTGAGGCCAAGTCTAGAGTACTGGGCCTAGAGGGAATCATATGATTCATCTCCCAAAATCCCTACCTTTGTGGTGACTTCTTCCCTAATGTTGTGAATTTCTTCTAGCCTAGCCTTCCACTTTTCATAATTAACTAAATCCTTCTCCCATATAAGAGTCGAGCCATTTTCTTGGCCGATAACGGTGTCGACCCAATAAAGGTCTTGGAGGGACGCCGCTAGAAATTGTCTTATGGCAGCTACCTGCTAAGCGGCCCACCCATCTATAGCCCGTGCCTCCTTCTTCATGGCCCAGTGAGAATCCACATCACCCTGCACAAGTGGAAATCTAGAGGAAGGGGTTCCCGGGTGGATCTCGGCCAATGGCTGTGTAAGTTCTACCAGAACTGCTAGGAGATTGGCATTAATCTCTCTTTCCTCCTTCAACTTCTGGTCCTACTTTATATATCTGGCCTCCAATGCTTTGGTGGCCTCCCTTAGCAAGTCTAGTTCACCTTTCTTATCGCTTCTCCCCAGTGCCACTTCTGTTATATTATAGTCTTCGGTCCTTACAACCATTGCATCTGCACTTGAAGGGGGTGTTGTGATAGTTGCGACTGTGCTGCATGTTGGACCAGTCTAGAGAGTATGGATTTTCCATTCTTTCTTAGGCTTCTGGGCCTCTACATTTCTGGCCATCATTTCAGCCAAGGAGAGTAGAGTGCTTGTTGCTACCACTGGGGCCTTTCTTTTCCTTGATTCCACGAGCCATTAGGGCAGCTGGGGTTACTTTGCAGTTAGGACCTAAGCATATAGATTTGCCTCTGAACTTGGCGGTGTGTTCCCAGAATGTATATTTTCTTTGGGCTCTTTCTCCTTTTCTTGCTCTTGTTCCTTTTCCTATTCGCTAGGACCTTCAATATTTCTCACCATGCTAGCATCCTCTGTTGTGATGTCTGAAACTTCCCCGCCTACATCAGTATCACTTATTTCTTCAGGGATTTCCCAGTCTTATTTTTGTTGTTGTTCTCTGGCCCCGCTTATTTATTCTTCCGGAATCTCTTCTTCCACTAGGATATCTTGTGGGGGTTGGTGAGGTTGTTGGCCAAAGTTTAGCAATACGGCCACTTTCACTACCTCACCAAATGTACTGCGGGGAGCCTGATCTCCCAGAGTGACCAAAGGTGTTTAGAGTATGATGATTGGGGGTACGGTTGATCCCATGGGTCTAGGTTCCCCGACCATCGATTTTTCATCTGTTATTTTCCTTGGTTGATCCTTGGCCTCTTGGGTCAGTGTTTCTTCTTGTCTTTCCTACTCTTCTTCTTCCCCTGGTATTTCTTCTTGGACTTTCTACTCTGTTGTAGGCTCTTGTTCTGGGATCTCTTTTTTTGCAGGGATGTCTTCCTTCTTTTGAGTGATAATCTCCTCCACCACATGACCTATACCTTGTTGAAGGTCCATGAGATCCTTTGCTGAGAAAGTGTCATCAAAGTCATCATGCGGGGGTGAGGAGTCAAAAATATTTTCTAGTCTGAGAGAATTTGAACTGACATGTATGGGAGGCAAATCTGGCATACCAGGGCTGGCGGTTGCGCTTGGTGTGGGGGTCACCTTTTTCTTTTTATTTCTCGTCAGTGGAACCTCGGTCTCTAAAATGCTGGTAGATTCTACCTCAGTAAAAGTCTATCTACTCATCATCGCGGCCAACAGTGGGGATCCCACCAGGTGAGCAAACGCCATTGGAGTTATGAGGAGGCCAAAAGATATCTGTGCGTTTATTTGTTGGCTGACCAGCCTCGTTGAATCCATTTTATGCTGCAGTTGTACCATCAAAGGGGTGGGACCTTTGGGGAGGTACCTTGGCTAGGGTGCTCTCTTTTTATTTCCCTTTTCTTGTGCTAGGTCTGCCGTCAGCAAAAGCTGGAATGGCCTTTCTAACCATTGGCTTCTTTTGGGTGCTCTTGGGACAGACCTAGGAAAAATATTGGTGACTTTCTTCCAAAATAGGGTGACATACCTTGTCAATTGTTAGGTCTTCAGGAGTGGCCCAATCCACTGGAGGGAGATCTAACTTGTCTATCCCCTGCCCCTTGTATGTTGGGTCTTCCAGCGGCCCATCATCTAAAAAGCCCTTCAAAAAAGTCAGAAGGTCAAGTGCCTTCATGAGTCCTTTAGACATGCGTGAATTTTGTCATGCCCAGAGAACTTTTCAATTCATTATCTGCCTCCCTTGCCATGGCAAGGCTGCATGTATAATTTATGCACAAAAAAGGGAATGGGACAATGATAACCTTCTTCAATGTAAAGAAGGCGTGTAGGTCCATCATCCGCTGGTAGAAGTCCAAAAGAATAATTTTGTCCCCGCAATACCGAGGAAGAAGATGGGGCTTCCTGGAGAATCTGGTCACCCAAATGTAGGTGTGGTGCTGGAACTAAATAAAGTATCAGCCATAGGTGCTGACCAAGTTCATCACCTCCTCTGACAATTGGTACCCAGAATCCCGGGTAAGTGTTAGAATGTTTTGGTAAATGAAAGCATCATTTACCCGACAAAAATTTAGGAAACTGAGCTCCCATTGTATTTGGGGATAATGATCCCATGGTGTCAACTAGCTCGACCCATTTCCAAGTTCACCCACTGTTCCCAATCCTAGAAAAGTCAGTCTCTGCTGGGCTAGTGCCCATAGCATGTATGATGTCACATAAAACTTAGAACTCTGGACGATTCCCTTCAGCTGCGTATCCACGTGATTGGCTATGATAGCCACCTAGTTGAAGGTCTGACTACAAGTGGTGATGCAGTAAAGAAATTAGTTCATCCAAGCTGAGAAATCCTAGGCATGGGACAATCTGAAGATCCTGCACAAAAATATGATGCCCTCCTGAATGGGCTCTTTGAAATCCCTGTGGGGAATTTCCAACTTCATCCTCCTACAATCCCTCTTTGGGGACTTCAGCCAGTGGCTATTGAGATATTTTCAGGAGATAAGGGCAGCATCCTCGAACTCTTGCAATGTCTGGGCCCGATTTTGGATAATGGACCCATTAAACTATTGGATCCCCAGCCCTGAGGCAAAAGTTGCTGTGTCCAGGGTGATAATTGTTGCTGGATACTGTAATGACCGGTGATCTGGAAGTAGAATATTCCAAGTAGGTGCATTGTATGAAGTTTCCAGTTGGATTATTAACTATGGTGATTGCACCGAACAAGGAAAGTTCACCACCTTAATGATGCCAGAGGCAGCTAGCTGAGTGGCCAAATTGTCTCCGGTGGCCTTCAACCTGTAAATGGCTTGGATTAAGCCTTGCATTTTAACCCAAAGTCTGGGCTTTGTGTCTGTTATTTCTTTGACTTTGGAATCCACCTTGGACCCCATGAGAACACCTTCCTTTGGATATTTTGAGGTTAACAAAAGCTTTGCTAACATCTTTTTGGCCTTGGTCTTTGTGGCCACCCAGGTGGAAGTGGTAGGTAGCTCCAGGCTATCAGGAGGGGTGATTACCTCAGACATCTTGAAAAATTATCCCCAACCTACAAGATCAGAGAACCGTTAGAACATGATACATATAAAAAGGGCTTTAGAAACTCTGGGGAAAATTGTCGCCACCTTGCACCTATCCAACAAGTGTTAGTATATGTCAAAGAATCCCAAAATACCTAAAATAGACGTGAGTATGACTTTAGATTATTGAACCAAGTGACAGGAGGAGATGCAAGGCAAGGGATTGCTTGGGACCTAGAGTCCAGATAAACTAGCCGTTGTCATGTCGATGTGACCAGTGGGAAACTATACTTGGCTGACGTGGGTTGGCACGTGGTCACGTGACAGGTGACATAAAGGCATTAATGGTGACAAGTGGGCTGATATGGGGTAAATTGAATGCCAGATGGGACATGGTTTGAATTCCCACTCATGGGAAATTAATCCTGCCATGAAGGTGATGAGACAAAGGAGAGAGAAAGCTTCCATGGCTCGAACCAGCGAGGTGTCAAGTTTGAGCCATGGTGACTCCCTCTCGATGAGCTTGAAATGGTGAGTGAAAAAATGATAGAGCATGATGAACTCGTCAGCTTGGAAGGATACACACAAGATATATACAAAATTTATAGAAAGCCTAAGGCCGAAATGCATATACACTAAAATACACACTATTTACAAATTGTTTATAGATTAACACAATATTTACATTAGGTACATGAGCTACTCTAAGACAATATAAATTATATACAATAATTTACAACTACACAGAGGGTGGAAAACCCTTTGGTAGAGCCAACCCACCAACAGGAGGCAAACTGAAAACACAAAACACAAAAAGTGAACCAGCAAAACCGAACAGCAAAACCAAAAACAAAAAGGAAACAACAAGAAAAACAAGAAACAATAAGAGACTAGAGGAAAAATTGAGGACCTACCTAGAAACACGAAGAACAGGAGGGGAGAAGCACACCAAGAGCGCTCTGCAAAAATTTTACCCTCGAACGATCACAAATAGATACCACAAATCAACTTGTAATCGACCACTAAGCACCTAACAACTCGCAGCTTAATTGCAGTTTAATCACCTTAGAATCGCTCTGAATGCTCTAAGTGTTTTTAATTGTTGTAACTGTGAAAGAGATGGGTAATTTCCATTTATACTCTTAGGGTAAAATCAAGTTTATATCAGGGATTCTTCTGCTCAAGTTTATATCAATGGTTCTTTGTCTGAGCCCTTCTCCCTTGGTAAACCCATTAGGCAAGGTTGCGCTCTTTCCCCTTCTCTTTTTTTTATTTCTTTAGATGCTCTCACTTACATCCTTAGGGACAATTCCCTTTCCCCATCTGTCAAAGGTTTTGGGTGATCCCACAAAACTGTGTCCCACTTTTTGGCCAACTTTGAAACTGAAACGAACATTCTGAAAAAAAAAAACTTCACATTTGGACACCTATTGTTGTAAAACCATTAAGAATTTGAAGATTTTGTAAAATAGTGAATTTTAGCATTTTGTTTCTATTTTATAAATATATATTTTTTAAAAAATTGGAATTTATTTGTATCCATTTTTCCTTCTCCTTCAAAAATTGTTTATGTGAAAAATCAGCATTTTTCAGGAGCGACACTCACTTTGATCAACATAACCTTTTTTATAAAAATTATAAGAATGTAATTATTTTTAATTTATGTTTTTAATAGCAATATTTAGATAATACATTTGGTTTCTTTCAATTTGGTTTAATATTTTATAGTTTTTTGAGTTATGAAGTGACATTAACTATAATTTGGACATAGGTTCACTTGGATCACTCTAACTCTATCTCTATACATCAAAATTAATTTACTCTTTTTTAATAGAAAGGTAACATAAATACCTATTTCCTAGATATTTTTCATAATTTTTTCCCCTAATTTACTATTTTTCTAGAAGTGTTGAACAGAGAAGTCGCTAAATGGTCACACAACCTATGTTTAGTTAAACTTAAAAAGAGAAGTGTTAATAAAATTAATATATATAAAAATAATAATCATTGGAAAGATTTCTCTGAGTAATATCATCTTTTATTTGCGTTTGTCTAATGAATTTATTTGATCCCATAAAAAGTTAATGTCAAAGTGATTTTTTGTCAGAATTTTGATGGGTGCAAAGCAGACTCGATTATAGGTGTGAGTGAGGAGTAGAGATATTATACCAAATGGATTTTGATCCAAGAGGCTTTTATCTAACAAATTTTAATTTACTCCTTCAAATGGGAGCTCTCAAGGCTTAAATAATCATATTTTCTTTAAAATGTGTAATTTCAGCAAAAATCAGGATGTTCAAAAAAGTGGGACACACTATTGTGGGACCACACTTTTACTTTGCCTGATAATTTGTACAACTTTAAGAGATAATTCTTAATATCTTTAAGACCTCTTACCTGATTAACCACCAATTCACTATCTCCAGATGCCCACAAAAAATTAATATTTCTTTTTCTTGCCCACTCTAAGCCCTGAATTAATCCTTTATATTCAGCCACATTGTTAGAACAAGAAAAAGATAATCTAAACGCAACAAAATATTTGTCACCATTTAGAGACAGAATCATAACCACTGCAAAATCTCCATCCTTGTTTCTATATCCATCAAAATATAACTCCCAAAGATGATTAGGCTGTTCTGAATCAGCATTATGTGATTTTATCAAGTTAGGCATAACAAGATCAGATTTAGCAATCATATAATTACCAAAACTAGAATCATAAATACCACTATCTTGGTTACCAAAGGAATTTCCATTTGCCCACTCATCCAACAATATATTAGGTATGCTTTCTATTTGAGTATCAAAATTTGGATAATCTTTAAGATCATCAACATCTATGATCACATAATTAGCATTAATATTGATTAGAATATATGGCTGTATGTGATCTTTGGTCAACAATTCTTATTTTATGGTCACTTTTGCACCATATCTTGTCCTAAAAAACATGTGAGACCAATCAAATGAGAAATATCAACCTATCCTTGCAATAAAATCCCTAGATAGACATAGGGTAAAATAAGGAGGTAGATCTATAACATAGATATCTTTCTGAATAGAGAAATTTGGGCAAGCATGCAGGGTCAAACTTGCATTTTTAACAACACCTAAAGTGTGGACTAATGAACCATCTAATTGAATAATTCCCTTATCAAGAGGTTAATACTTCAAATCAAGTAAATCTACAATCTTCTTAGGCATTACTATGTTGGTTGTACCACTATCAACCATGCAGTTATGGACTAACTTGTTACCAATTATCAAGGACACATTAAAAGGAGGTGGCTTAACATTTGTAACTTTCTTATCATCCTTTGATGCCAGTCCTTTCCCATCTGTAGCCCCTGAATTGACCAAAATAGTCCTTGAAGCCTTCTTTAGGGCTTGTTGTGAACTTGTTCTCCCTTTAGACAACTCTTCCTTAAGTAAATTTGTATGGCCTAGAATGGCTAAAGAATCTCACATAGAAATAGAAACATTCATCTTCTTCATATTTTCAACTATATTAAAAGGAATAGTAAACTGTACCTTTTGAGGAGATTTACCAATGATCTGATCTGCATGCTTCTGATGTTGGTCCTCAATTGCAAGAGAGGAGTGTTCTTTCAGTATATAAATAGGATGGATGGGTGGTGATTGAGCTGTAGCAGCAATATTAGCAGTTGATTTCTCTTTTTCTAGAGCTCTCTTTTCCGCTCTAGTGTTTGCTGATACTGGTGAATCATTACTCACCCCACAGAATTCTTCCTCTTGCCAATTAAGAAAATCAGTGTCCGGAGAACCTAGATCTGGTTATTGTTGAGTCTCATCAATGGATGCATCTTATTGTGAATCAATCACACTTTGAACCATTAGAGCCAGATTAATCATTCCATTAGTGCACTTTGACTGATTGTGGGGCTCCCCACAAGGATAACACCATTCATATTCAGCAGCAAAGGTTATTTTGATTAGGGACAATATCCCTAACAACATTAAGAGGTGCAGGATTATAAGGTCTAAAAGGCCTCTAATTCCAATTCAACCTATTGGTATTGCTATTTCCTTGGTACTGCTTGTTATTACCTTGGTAAATGGTCTGGTTAGGCTATTGTGATGAGGAACTAGCAAAATTTCCAAAGGTTTGGAATAAACTTTCAAATTTTTTTTGGCTGTCTTTTATACTTTGCAGCTCATGAGAAGGGGCAGCATGCATCATTTCTTTATTTTTTTGAGTTGGAAAAGGTGCAAGAAGTGGGGTAATCAATGACACATTGGACTGGATGCTAGGAAATAAGGGCTTAGGTGGCCTAAGAGCTATCTTTCCTAACTGAATAAGACTATTCTCTGCCCTAATTGCAATATCAAAAGCTTGAGGTAAAAAAGTTCCCCCCATAGATTGGATCATAATTGAAATGTCACTATTTAGATTCTTAAGGAAGTATAAAAATTCATATATAGCAGAGGATCTCACTGTGGTAGGAATCCTATTCCAATTCATTTGAAAGAGAAGATTGAAATCAATCATCTCTTCTTGTGGAGCCCTTTTGATAGTAGTTAGTTGTTCCACCAAAGAAATATTATCAGATTTATCTTCACAATGTTTTGACAATTCCTCTCCTAGTGCATCCCATGAAGCAATTGATGCAACTCAGAGAGTTCAGAACCATTCCAATGATTTGCACTTCAATAATGCAGCCAATAGATTCAAAGCTATGTCCTCCTCCATGATGTGATGAACATTGTAAAGAGATGCAACATCCATAATATTCTCAATAGCTATTATTTGTCCTTCTCCCATGAAAGATGGTAACCCTTTCAAGGCTGGCAAAGGAATTTTGTTGTGATTGGCAATCCTTAAAGGGCTGCCCAAATAAAAGGGTACAAATGGAAACCTTCTAGCCATCCTTGGTGGTTCTGTAGAAGAACTTTAAGGTGTCGGTTTCTCTTGTTCTGATGGTTGTTCAAGAACAACTTGAATTTGAAGTGCTGGAGGACTTTCTGAAGATTCTTGATCTGAATATGGTAATTCAGTGTAGTAGGAGGGAGGAGCTGAACTTCTTTCATACCTTCTTTTTCTTGGTCTTTCTAGTTTCCTACCCCTTACTATAGGCTTAAAAGAGAGCTCTTTTGGACCTCTAGTCTATCTCTGCATTATTCTTCCTCTCATAGTATGTGATAACTGTAAATACTCAAACTCTTTCACACTCCTTGTTTGGATTTTGTTCATGTATCACAAGGAGTCCCACCGAGTGTGGAAAAAATGGTTAAGGCCTTAAAATATCACCCTAACACAAGCATTAGGGCATACTAATATCTCATGGTAACAATGGAAACCTTCCTGATTTGTGGTTGGACTCTAATTAAGAAGGAATCTCTTGATTCTAGGCTGGTTCCCATTGGATTTTGGATAACACCTATGACTAATTTTATGATTGGGGAAAAGGGGAAAGATAACTTAAAATTTGAATAAATAAATTGAAAGTTGATACACTAAAACTTGATTCAGACTTATCAGAATTTCAAACTAGTATCCACGAGACACACACTATTGAGATATGCAGCAACATTCACTATTCAACATATAGACTGACTTAAAAACTCACTATTAGGGTTTGTACCATGAATAGAGACAATTTTTCCAACAAACATACAAATTATACAAAGGTTTATACTTAACAAACTAGAATAGGAATTTAATCAATTCTCTAATCTATGTTGCAAACACATTACACTTAAATGCACAAATGCTAAAAAGGTTCAATAACAGAACTCAGAAAATATATGGAATAATGGGCACTTGCTTTATTCTCCTCAAAATCTTCAAATGGTTACATAAAAAATTACATAATATGCCAAGGAATATGAGCATTCACTTGAACACAATCTGCATAAAACATGAACTGATGGGTACAAAATGCATGAAAAAGGTACAAAAGAACAAATATGCTCACTAAGCCACCTTATTCCTAAATTTTGAACCCCTAAAAATGAGAAGGAAGCTCAGATATATACTCCCTCATGGCTAAATTTGAAAATCTAAACCCCTCCAAAAGCCCTCCAAATCAGTGAAAACCCTAAGGCATAATACATGCCCTAAATCTAGCCCCTAATATGGCCATTTTGAAAAAATATACATCTCTTTACAAAATACAATGCCAACATATAAAAATTACATCAAAACTTAACACTACCCATATGACCTAACCCCCATAACATATGGAAAACCCTAATCCCTATCATATATACCCTAACTATGCCTAAACATTGACATCATTACTAGGGTCAAAATGACCAAAGTCTATGCAAAGAAATATATCCATCGTGGCATAGCTCTATATTTGTGGCATTGGGAAGGTCTGTCGTGCACTGTAGTTTATCTGAAGCATTTACTCCTCTCTGACAGCAGACTTCAAATCTACCAAAACTTGGCATATGCATTATTTTTCACATTTTATTTTGTCTTTCTGCATTTGGGGAAGATGTTATGGTTTTGAAACCCTAATTTTATTGTGCCACCATGCTATGATTGTGGCATTTTCTCTATTCTCTACTGCTACTCTATGTTTGGATTATCGATCTGGATGTCAACACTATGATGTGGGGGTTGTGTTGTCATTCTTTGGGATTTTCTCTATGATTTTTAGGCTGAAAAATAGCTTGATTTATGCATCTTCACTCCATCTCTGTCTGCAATTTATGAGTTAATCATGGAGCTCGAGCTCCAACTGGAAGTGGGTAATATTGTAGAATTTTAAATAACTCAGGCTCTCTGCATATATTTATCACTTGGGTTCACAGAGAGCTCAGGCTATGAATAATACTAGAGTTATATGTTAAGAAGAGAGAGCTTGGGATCCACCACCATGGGCTTTCTTCTTGGACTGGAGTTTCATGCCATAATATATGGCACTATCCTTGTATCTCTCCATCGAACATAATATTTGTCACCATTTAGAGACAGAAGCATAACCACTGCACCAGCTCCATCCTTGTTTCTAGATCAACAAAAATATAACTCCCAAAGATGATTAGGCTGTTCTGAATTAACATTATGTGATTTTATCAAGTTAGGCATAACAAGATCATATTTAGCAATCGTATAATTACCAAAACCAGCATCATAAATAACACTATCTTGGTTACAAAAGGCATTTCCATTTTCCCACTCATCCAATAATATATTAGGTATGCCTTCTATTTGAGTATCAAAAGTTGGATAATCTTTAAGATCGTCAACATCTATGATCACATAACTAGCATCAATAAGGCTTGGAATATATGGCTCTATGTGTTCTTTGGTCAACAATTGTGGTTTTATGGTCACTTTTGCACCATATCTTGTCCTAAACAACATGTGAGACCAATCAGATGAAAGATATCCACATATCTTTGTAGTAAAATCCCTAGATAGACATAGGGAAAAATAAGGAGGCAGATCTATAACATAGATATCTTGCTGAATAGAGAAATTTGGGCAAGCATGCAGGTTCAAACGTGCATTTTTAACAACACCTAAATTGTGGACTGATGAACCATGTAACTAAATAATTCCTTTATCAAGAGATTCATACTTCAAATCAAGTAAATCTGCAATCTTCTTAGGCATTATTGTGTTGGTTGCACCACTATCAACCATGCAATTATGGATTAACTTATTACCAATTATCAAGGACACATTAAAAGGAGGTGGCTTAACATTTGTAACTTTCTTATCATCCTTTGATGTTATTCCTTGCACATCTGCAGCCTCTGAATTGACCAAAACAGTCATTGAAGGCTACTTTAGGGCTTGTTGTGAACTTGTTGTCCCTTTAGACAACTCTTCCTTAGGTAAATTTTTTTGGCCTGGAATGGCTAAAGAATCCCACATAGAAATAGAAACATTCATCTTCTTCAGATTGTCAACAATATTAAAAGAAACAACAAACTGTACCTTTTGAGGAGATTTACCAATGATCTAATCTGTGTGCTTCTGATGCTAGTCCTTGATTACAAGAGAGGAGTGTTCTTTCAGTATATAAATAGGAGGGATGGGTGGTGATTTAGTTGTAGTAGCAATATTAGCGGCTGATTGCTCTTTTTCTAGAGCTCTCTTTTTGGCTCTAGTGTTTGGTGATACGGGTGAATCATTACTCACCCCACAGAATTCTTCCTCTTGCCAATTGAGAAAAGTAGTTTCCGGAGAACCTAGATTTGGTTTTTGTTGAGTCTCATCAATGGATGCATCTTGTTGTGAATCACTCAAACTTTGAACCATTAGATCCTGATTAAGCACTCCATTAGTGCACTTTGACTGATTGTGGGGCTACCCACAAGGATAACACCATTCATATTCAGCAGCAAGGTTATTTTCATTAGGGACAATATCCCTAACAACATTAAGAGGTGCATGATTATAAGGTCTATAAGGCCTCTGATTCCAATTCAGCCTATTGGTATTGTTATTTCCTTGTTACTGCTTCTTATTACCTTAGTAAATGGGCTGGTTAGGCTGATGTGATGAGGAACTAGCAAACTAATTTTTCGTATGGGCTATTGGATTCCTTGAGATTTCTTCCTTTTAAGGTTTACCAACTCATTTCCAAAGGTTTGCAATAAACTTTCAATTTTTTGTTGGCTTTCTTTTATGCTTTGCAGCTCATTAGAAGCGGCAACATGCATCATTTCCAGATTTTTTGGAGTTGGAAAAGGTGCAAGAGGTGGGGTAATCAATGACATATTGAACTAGATGCTAGGAAAGAAAGGCATAGGTGGCCTAGGATCTATCCTCACTGCCTGAATAAGACTATTCTCTACCCTAATTATAATATCAAAAGCTTGAGTTAAAAAAATTCCCCCCATAAATTGGATCATAACT
>MU223443.1:354338-372351 GCA_018584345.1 Thuja plicata | reverse complement strand
GCTTGGTGTGGGGGTCACCTTTTTCTTTTTATTTCTCGTCAGTGGAACCTCGGTCTCTAAAATGCTGGTAGATTCTACCTCAGTAAAAGTCTATCTACTCATCATCGCGGCCAACAGTGGGGATCCCACCAGGTGAGCAAACGCCATTGGAGTTATGAGGAGGCCAAAAGATATCTGTGCGTTTATTTGTTGGCTGACCAGCCTCGTTGAATCCATTTTATGCTGCAGTTGTACCATCAAAGGGGTGGGACCTTTGGGGAGGTACCTTGGCTAGGGTGCTCTCTTTTTATTTCCCTTTTCTTGTGCTAGGTCTGCCGTCAGCAAAAGCTGGAATGGCCTTTCTAACCATTGGCTTCTTTTGGGTGCTCTTGGGACAGACCTAGGAAAAATATTGGTGACTTTCTTCCAAAATAGGGTGACATACCTTGTCAATTGTTAGGTCTTCAGGAGTGGCCCAATCCACTGGAGGGAGATCTAACTTGTCTATCCCCTGCCCCTTGTATGTTGGGTCTTCCAGCGGCCCATCATCTAAAAAGCCCTTCAAAAAAGTCAGAAGGTCAAGTGCCTTCATGAGTCCTTTAGACATGCGTGAATTTTGTCATGCCCAGAGAACTTTTCAATTCATTATCTGCCTCCCTTGCCATGGCAAGGCTGCATGTATAATTTATGCACAAAAAAGGGAATGGGACAATGATAACCTTCTTCAATGTAAAGAAGGCGTGTAGGTCCATCATCCGCTGGTAGAAGTCCAAAAGAATAATTTTGTCCCCGCAATACCGAGGAAGAAGATGGGGCTTCCTGGAGAATCTGGTCACCCAAATGTAGGTGTGGTGCTGGAACTAAATAAAGTATCAGCCATAGGTGCTGACCAAGTTCATCACCTCCTCTGACAATTGGTACCCAGAATCCCGGGTAAGTGTTAGAATGTTTTGGTAAATGAAAGCATCATTTACCCGACAAAAATTTAGGAAACTGAGCTCCCATTGTATTTGGGGATAATGATCCCATGGTGTCAACTAGCTCGACCCATTTCCAAGTTCACCCACTGTTCCCAATCCTAGAAAAGTCAGTCTCTGCTGGGCTAGTGCCCATAGCATGTATGATGTCACATAAAACTTAGAACTCTGGACGATTCCCTTCAGCTGCGTATCCACGTGATTGGCTATGATAGCCACCTAGTTGAAGGTCTGACTACAAGTGGTGATGCAGTAAAGAAATTAGTTCATCCAAGCTGAGAAATCCTAGGCATGGGACAATCTGAAGATCCTGCACAAAAATATGATGCCCTCCTGAATGGGCTCTTTGAAATCCCTGTGGGGAATTTCCAACTTCATCCTCCTACAATCCCTCTTTGGGGACTTCAGCCAGTGGCTATTGAGATATTTTCAGGAGATAAGGGCAGCATCCTCGAACTCTTGCAATGTCTGGGCCCGATTTTGGATAATGGACCCATTAAACTATTGGATCCCCAGCCCTGAGGCAAAAGTTGCTGTGTCCAGGGTGATAATTGTTGCTGGATACTGTAATGACCGGTGATCTGGAAGTAGAATATTCCAAGTAGGTGCATTGTATGAAGTTTCCAGTTGGATTATTAACTATGGTGATTGCACCGAACAAGGAAAGTTCACCACCTTAATGATGCCAGAGGCAGCTAGCTGAGTGGCCAAATTGTCTCCGGTGGCCTTCAACCTGTAAATGGCTTGGATTAAGCCTTGCATTTTAACCCAAAGTCTGGGCTTTGTGTCTGTTATTTCTTTGACTTTGGAATCCACCTTGGACCCCATGAGAACACCTTCCTTTGGATATTTTGAGGTTAACAAAAGCTTTGCTAACATCTTTTTGGCCTTGGTCTTTGTGGCCACCCAGGTGGAAGTGGTAGGTAGCTCCAGGCTATCAGGAGGGGTGATTACCTCAGACATCTTGAAAAATTATCCCCAACCTACAAGATCAGAGAACCGTTAGAACATGATACATATAAAAAGGGCTTTAGAAACTCTGGGGAAAATTGTCGCCACCTTGCACCTATCCAACAAGTGTTAGTATATGTCAAAGAATCCCAAAATACCTAAAATAGACGTGAGTATGACTTTAGATTATTGAACCAAGTGACAGGAGGAGATGCAAGGCAAGGGATTGCTTGGGACCTAGAGTCCAGATAAACTAGCCGTTGTCATGTCGATGTGACCAGTGGGAAACTATACTTGGCTGACGTGGGTTGGCACGTGGTCACGTGACAGGTGACATAAAGGCATTAATGGTGACAAGTGGGCTGATATGGGGTAAATTGAATGCCAGATGGGACATGGTTTGAATTCCCACTCATGGGAAATTAATCCTGCCATGAAGGTGATGAGACAAAGGAGAGAGAAAGCTTCCATGGCTCGAACCAGCGAGGTGTCAAGTTTGAGCCATGGTGACTCCCTCTCGATGAGCTTGAAATGGTGAGTGAAAAAATGATAGAGCATGATGAACTCGTCAGCTTGGAAGGATACACACAAGATATATACAAAATTTATAGAAAGCCTAAGGCCGAAATGCATATACACTAAAATACACACTATTTACAAATTGTTTATAGATTAACACAATATTTACATTAGGTACATGAGCTACTCTAAGACAATATAAATTATATACAATAATTTACAACTACACAGAGGGTGGAAAACCCTTTGGTAGAGCCAACCCACCAACAGGAGGCAAACTGAAAACACAAAACACAAAAAGTGAACCAGCAAAACCGAACAGCAAAACCAAAAACAAAAAGGAAACAACAAGAAAAACAAGAAACAATAAGAGACTAGAGGAAAAATTGAGGACCTACCTAGAAACACGAAGAACAGGAGGGGAGAAGCACACCAAGAGCGCTCTGCAAAAATTTTACCCTCGAACGATCACAAATAGATACCACAAATCAACTTGTAATCGACCACTAAGCACCTAACAACTCGCAGCTTAATTGCAGTTTAATCACCTTAGAATCGCTCTGAATGCTCTAAGTGTTTTTAATTGTTGTAACTGTGAAAGAGATGGGTAATTTCCATTTATACTCTTAGGGTAAAATCAAGTTTATATCAGGGATTCTTCTGCTCAAGTTTATATCAATGGTTCTTTGTCTGAGCCCTTCTCCCTTGGTAAACCCATTAGGCAAGGTTGCGCTCTTTCCCCTTCTCTTTTTTTTATTTCTTTAGATGCTCTCACTTACATCCTTAGGGACAATTCCCTTTCCCCATCTGTCAAAGGTTTTGGGTGATCCCACAAAACTGTGTCCCACTTTTTGGCCAACTTTGAAACTGAAACGAACATTCTGAAAAAAAAAAACTTCACATTTGGACACCTATTGTTGTAAAACCATTAAGAATTTGAAGATTTTGTAAAATAGTGAATTTTAGCATTTTGTTTCTATTTTATAAATATATATTTTTTAAAAAATTGGAATTTATTTGTATCCATTTTTCCTTCTCCTTCAAAAATTGTTTATGTGAAAAATCAGCATTTTTCAGGAGCGACACTCACTTTGATCAACATAACCTTTTTTATAAAAATTATAAGAATGTAATTATTTTTAATTTATGTTTTTAATAGCAATATTTAGATAATACATTTGGTTTCTTTCAATTTGGTTTAATATTTTATAGTTTTTTGAGTTATGAAGTGACATTAACTATAATTTGGACATAGGTTCACTTGGATCACTCTAACTCTATCTCTATACATCAAAATTAATTTACTCTTTTTTAATAGAAAGGTAACATAAATACCTATTTCCTAGATATTTTTCATAATTTTTTCCCCTAATTTACTATTTTTCTAGAAGTGTTGAACAGAGAAGTCGCTAAATGGTCACACAACCTATGTTTAGTTAAACTTAAAAAGAGAAGTGTTAATAAAATTAATATATATAAAAATAATAATCATTGGAAAGATTTCTCTGAGTAATATCATCTTTTATTTGCGTTTGTCTAATGAATTTATTTGATCCCATAAAAAGTTAATGTCAAAGTGATTTTTTGTCAGAATTTTGATGGGTGCAAAGCAGACTCGATTATAGGTGTGAGTGAGGAGTAGAGATATTATACCAAATGGATTTTGATCCAAGAGGCTTTTATCTAACAAATTTTAATTTACTCCTTCAAATGGGAGCTCTCAAGGCTTAAATAATCATATTTTCTTTAAAATGTGTAATTTCAGCAAAAATCAGGATGTTCAAAAAAGTGGGACACACTATTGTGGGACCACACTTTTACTTTGCCTGATAATTTGTACAACTTTAAGAGATAATTCTTAATATCTTTAAGACCTCTTACCTGATTAACCACCAATTCACTATCTCCAGATGCCCACAAAAAATTAATATTTCTTTTTCTTGCCCACTCTAAGCCCTGAATTAATCCTTTATATTCAGCCACATTGTTAGAACAAGAAAAAGATAATCTAAACGCAACAAAATATTTGTCACCATTTAGAGACAGAATCATAACCACTGCAAAATCTCCATCCTTGTTTCTATATCCATCAAAATATAACTCCCAAAGATGATTAGGCTGTTCTGAATCAGCATTATGTGATTTTATCAAGTTAGGCATAACAAGATCAGATTTAGCAATCATATAATTACCAAAACTAGAATCATAAATACCACTATCTTGGTTACCAAAGGAATTTCCATTTGCCCACTCATCCAACAATATATTAGGTATGCTTTCTATTTGAGTATCAAAATTTGGATAATCTTTAAGATCATCAACATCTATGATCACATAATTAGCATTAATATTGATTAGAATATATGGCTGTATGTGATCTTTGGTCAACAATTCTTATTTTATGGTCACTTTTGCACCATATCTTGTCCTAAAAAACATGTGAGACCAATCAAATGAGAAATATCAACCTATCCTTGCAATAAAATCCCTAGATAGACATAGGGTAAAATAAGGAGGTAGATCTATAACATAGATATCTTTCTGAATAGAGAAATTTGGGCAAGCATGCAGGGTCAAACTTGCATTTTTAACAACACCTAAAGTGTGGACTAATGAACCATCTAATTGAATAATTCCCTTATCAAGAGGTTAATACTTCAAATCAAGTAAATCTACAATCTTCTTAGGCATTACTATGTTGGTTGTACCACTATCAACCATGCAGTTATGGACTAACTTGTTACCAATTATCAAGGACACATTAAAAGGAGGTGGCTTAACATTTGTAACTTTCTTATCATCCTTTGATGCCAGTCCTTTCCCATCTGTAGCCCCTGAATTGACCAAAATAGTCCTTGAAGCCTTCTTTAGGGCTTGTTGTGAACTTGTTCTCCCTTTAGACAACTCTTCCTTAAGTAAATTTGTATGGCCTAGAATGGCTAAAGAATCTCACATAGAAATAGAAACATTCATCTTCTTCATATTTTCAACTATATTAAAAGGAATAGTAAACTGTACCTTTTGAGGAGATTTACCAATGATCTGATCTGCATGCTTCTGATGTTGGTCCTCAATTGCAAGAGAGGAGTGTTCTTTCAGTATATAAATAGGATGGATGGGTGGTGATTGAGCTGTAGCAGCAATATTAGCAGTTGATTTCTCTTTTTCTAGAGCTCTCTTTTCCGCTCTAGTGTTTGCTGATACTGGTGAATCATTACTCACCCCACAGAATTCTTCCTCTTGCCAATTAAGAAAATCAGTGTCCGGAGAACCTAGATCTGGTTATTGTTGAGTCTCATCAATGGATGCATCTTATTGTGAATCAATCACACTTTGAACCATTAGAGCCAGATTAATCATTCCATTAGTGCACTTTGACTGATTGTGGGGCTCCCCACAAGGATAACACCATTCATATTCAGCAGCAAAGGTTATTTTGATTAGGGACAATATCCCTAACAACATTAAGAGGTGCAGGATTATAAGGTCTAAAAGGCCTCTAATTCCAATTCAACCTATTGGTATTGCTATTTCCTTGGTACTGCTTGTTATTACCTTGGTAAATGGTCTGGTTAGGCTATTGTGATGAGGAACTAGCAAAATTTCCAAAGGTTTGGAATAAACTTTCAAATTTTTTTTGGCTGTCTTTTATACTTTGCAGCTCATGAGAAGGGGCAGCATGCATCATTTCTTTATTTTTTTGAGTTGGAAAAGGTGCAAGAAGTGGGGTAATCAATGACACATTGGACTGGATGCTAGGAAATAAGGGCTTAGGTGGCCTAAGAGCTATCTTTCCTAACTGAATAAGACTATTCTCTGCCCTAATTGCAATATCAAAAGCTTGAGGTAAAAAAGTTCCCCCCATAGATTGGATCATAATTGAAATGTCACTATTTAGATTCTTAAGGAAGTATAAAAATTCATATATAGCAGAGGATCTCACTGTGGTAGGAATCCTATTCCAATTCATTTGAAAGAGAAGATTGAAATCAATCATCTCTTCTTGTGGAGCCCTTTTGATAGTAGTTAGTTGTTCCACCAAAGAAATATTATCAGATTTATCTTCACAATGTTTTGACAATTCCTCTCCTAGTGCATCCCATGAAGCAATTGATGCAACTCAGAGAGTTCAGAACCATTCCAATGATTTGCACTTCAATAATGCAGCCAATAGATTCAAAGCTATGTCCTCCTCCATGATGTGATGAACATTGTAAAGAGATGCAACATCCATAATATTCTCAATAGCTATTATTTGTCCTTCTCCCATGAAAGATGGTAACCCTTTCAAGGCTGGCAAAGGAATTTTGTTGTGATTGGCAATCCTTAAAGGGCTGCCCAAATAAAAGGGTACAAATGGAAACCTTCTAGCCATCCTTGGTGGTTCTGTAGAAGAACTTTAAGGTGTCGGTTTCTCTTGTTCTGATGGTTGTTCAAGAACAACTTGAATTTGAAGTGCTGGAGGACTTTCTGAAGATTCTTGATCTGAATATGGTAATTCAGTGTAGTAGGAGGGAGGAGCTGAACTTCTTTCATACCTTCTTTTTCTTGGTCTTTCTAGTTTCCTACCCCTTACTATAGGCTTAAAAGAGAGCTCTTTTGGACCTCTAGTCTATCTCTGCATTATTCTTCCTCTCATAGTATGTGATAACTGTAAATACTCAAACTCTTTCACACTCCTTGTTTGGATTTTGTTCATGTATCACAAGGAGTCCCACCGAGTGTGGAAAAAATGGTTAAGGCCTTAAAATATCACCCTAACACAAGCATTAGGGCATACTAATATCTCATGGTAACAATGGAAACCTTCCTGATTTGTGGTTGGACTCTAATTAAGAAGGAATCTCTTGATTCTAGGCTGGTTCCCATTGGATTTTGGATAACACCTATGACTAATTTTATGATTGGGGAAAAGGGGAAAGATAACTTAAAATTTGAATAAATAAATTGAAAGTTGATACACTAAAACTTGATTCAGACTTATCAGAATTTCAAACTAGTATCCACGAGACACACACTATTGAGATATGCAGCAACATTCACTATTCAACATATAGACTGACTTAAAAACTCACTATTAGGGTTTGTACCATGAATAGAGACAATTTTTCCAACAAACATACAAATTATACAAAGGTTTATACTTAACAAACTAGAATAGGAATTTAATCAATTCTCTAATCTATGTTGCAAACACATTACACTTAAATGCACAAATGCTAAAAAGGTTCAATAACAGAACTCAGAAAATATATGGAATAATGGGCACTTGCTTTATTCTCCTCAAAATCTTCAAATGGTTACATAAAAAATTACATAATATGCCAAGGAATATGAGCATTCACTTGAACACAATCTGCATAAAACATGAACTGATGGGTACAAAATGCATGAAAAAGGTACAAAAGAACAAATATGCTCACTAAGCCACCTTATTCCTAAATTTTGAACCCCTAAAAATGAGAAGGAAGCTCAGATATATACTCCCTCATGGCTAAATTTGAAAATCTAAACCCCTCCAAAAGCCCTCCAAATCAGTGAAAACCCTAAGGCATAATACATGCCCTAAATCTAGCCCCTAATATGGCCATTTTGAAAAAATATACATCTCTTTACAAAATACAATGCCAACATATAAAAATTACATCAAAACTTAACACTACCCATATGACCTAACCCCCATAACATATGGAAAACCCTAATCCCTATCATATATACCCTAACTATGCCTAAACATTGACATCATTACTAGGGTCAAAATGACCAAAGTCTATGCAAAGAAATATATCCATCGTGGCATAGCTCTATATTTGTGGCATTGGGAAGGTCTGTCGTGCACTGTAGTTTATCTGAAGCATTTACTCCTCTCTGACAGCAGACTTCAAATCTACCAAAACTTGGCATATGCATTATTTTTCACATTTTATTTTGTCTTTCTGCATTTGGGGAAGATGTTATGGTTTTGAAACCCTAATTTTATTGTGCCACCATGCTATGATTGTGGCATTTTCTCTATTCTCTACTGCTACTCTATGTTTGGATTATCGATCTGGATGTCAACACTATGATGTGGGGGTTGTGTTGTCATTCTTTGGGATTTTCTCTATGATTTTTAGGCTGAAAAATAGCTTGATTTATGCATCTTCACTCCATCTCTGTCTGCAATTTATGAGTTAATCATGGAGCTCGAGCTCCAACTGGAAGTGGGTAATATTGTAGAATTTTAAATAACTCAGGCTCTCTGCATATATTTATCACTTGGGTTCACAGAGAGCTCAGGCTATGAATAATACTAGAGTTATATGTTAAGAAGAGAGAGCTTGGGATCCACCACCATGGGCTTTCTTCTTGGACTGGAGTTTCATGCCATAATATATGGCACTATCCTTGTATCTCTCCATCGAACATAATATTTGTCACCATTTAGAGACAGAAGCATAACCACTGCACCAGCTCCATCCTTGTTTCTAGATCAACAAAAATATAACTCCCAAAGATGATTAGGCTGTTCTGAATTAACATTATGTGATTTTATCAAGTTAGGCATAACAAGATCATATTTAGCAATCGTATAATTACCAAAACCAGCATCATAAATAACACTATCTTGGTTACAAAAGGCATTTCCATTTTCCCACTCATCCAATAATATATTAGGTATGCCTTCTATTTGAGTATCAAAAGTTGGATAATCTTTAAGATCGTCAACATCTATGATCACATAACTAGCATCAATAAGGCTTGGAATATATGGCTCTATGTGTTCTTTGGTCAACAATTGTGGTTTTATGGTCACTTTTGCACCATATCTTGTCCTAAACAACATGTGAGACCAATCAGATGAAAGATATCCACATATCTTTGTAGTAAAATCCCTAGATAGACATAGGGAAAAATAAGGAGGCAGATCTATAACATAGATATCTTGCTGAATAGAGAAATTTGGGCAAGCATGCAGGTTCAAACGTGCATTTTTAACAACACCTAAATTGTGGACTGATGAACCATGTAACTAAATAATTCCTTTATCAAGAGATTCATACTTCAAATCAAGTAAATCTGCAATCTTCTTAGGCATTATTGTGTTGGTTGCACCACTATCAACCATGCAATTATGGATTAACTTATTACCAATTATCAAGGACACATTAAAAGGAGGTGGCTTAACATTTGTAACTTTCTTATCATCCTTTGATGTTATTCCTTGCACATCTGCAGCCTCTGAATTGACCAAAACAGTCATTGAAGGCTACTTTAGGGCTTGTTGTGAACTTGTTGTCCCTTTAGACAACTCTTCCTTAGGTAAATTTTTTTGGCCTGGAATGGCTAAAGAATCCCACATAGAAATAGAAACATTCATCTTCTTCAGATTGTCAACAATATTAAAAGAAACAACAAACTGTACCTTTTGAGGAGATTTACCAATGATCTAATCTGTGTGCTTCTGATGCTAGTCCTTGATTACAAGAGAGGAGTGTTCTTTCAGTATATAAATAGGAGGGATGGGTGGTGATTTAGTTGTAGTAGCAATATTAGCGGCTGATTGCTCTTTTTCTAGAGCTCTCTTTTTGGCTCTAGTGTTTGGTGATACGGGTGAATCATTACTCACCCCACAGAATTCTTCCTCTTGCCAATTGAGAAAAGTAGTTTCCGGAGAACCTAGATTTGGTTTTTGTTGAGTCTCATCAATGGATGCATCTTGTTGTGAATCACTCAAACTTTGAACCATTAGATCCTGATTAAGCACTCCATTAGTGCACTTTGACTGATTGTGGGGCTACCCACAAGGATAACACCATTCATATTCAGCAGCAAGGTTATTTTCATTAGGGACAATATCCCTAACAACATTAAGAGGTGCATGATTATAAGGTCTATAAGGCCTCTGATTCCAATTCAGCCTATTGGTATTGTTATTTCCTTGTTACTGCTTCTTATTACCTTAGTAAATGGGCTGGTTAGGCTGATGTGATGAGGAACTAGCAAACTAATTTTTCGTATGGGCTATTGGATTCCTTGAGATTTCTTCCTTTTAAGGTTTACCAACTCATTTCCAAAGGTTTGCAATAAACTTTCAATTTTTTGTTGGCTTTCTTTTATGCTTTGCAGCTCATTAGAAGCGGCAACATGCATCATTTCCAGATTTTTTGGAGTTGGAAAAGGTGCAAGAGGTGGGGTAATCAATGACATATTGAACTAGATGCTAGGAAAGAAAGGCATAGGTGGCCTAGGATCTATCCTCACTGCCTGAATAAGACTATTCTCTACCCTAATTATAATATCAAAAGCTTGAGTTAAAAAAATTCCCCCCATAAATTGGATCATAACTGAAATGTCACTATTCAGACTCTTAAGGAAGTATAAAAATGCATATTTAGAAGAGGGTCTCACCATGGCAGGAATCCTATTCCAAGTCTTTTGAAAGTGGAGATTGATTTCACTCATCTCTTGTTGTGGAGCGCTTTTGATAGTAGTTAGTTGTTCCACCAAAGAAATATTATCAAATTTATTTTCAAAATCTTTTAAGAATTCCTCTCCTAGTGCATCCCATGAAGCAATTGATCCAACTCGAAGAGTTCAGAACCATTCCAATGCTTTTTCATTCAATGATGCGGCCAATAGCTTCAAAGATACGTACTCCTCCAATATTTGATGAACATTGCAAAGAGATGCAACATCTCTAATATTCTCAATAGCTATTGTTTTTCCTTCTCCCGTGAAAGATGGTAACCCTTTCAACGCTGCCAATGGAATTTTATTGTGATTGGCAATCCTTAAAGTGCTGCCCTAATCAAAGGGTACAAATGGAAACCTTCTATCCATCGTTGGTTGTGCTGTAGAAGAACTTGAAGGTGTTTGTTTCTCTTCTTATGATGGTTGTTCAAGAACAACTTGAATTTGAAGTGCTGGAGGACTTTCTAAAGATTCTTGATCTGAATATGGTAATTCAGTGTAGTAGGAGGGAGGAGCTGAAATTCTTTCATATGTTATTTTTCTTGGTCTTTCTAGTTTCCTACCCCTTACTACAGGCTGAAAAGAGAGCTCTTTTGGATCTCTAGGCTCTCTCTGCAAAGTTCTTCCTCTCATAGTATGTGATAACTTTAAATACTCAAACTCTTTTACACTCCTTGTTTGGATTTTTTTCATGTATCACAAGGAGTCCCACCGGGCATGGAAACAACTTTAAAGGCCTTGAAATATCACCCTAACACATGCATTAGGGCATACTAATATCTCATGGTAACAATGGAAACCTTCTTGATTTGTGGGTGGAATCTAATTAAGAAGGAATCTCTAGATTCTAGGCCGGTTGCTATTGGATTTGGGATATCACCTATGACCAATTTTATGATTGGGGAAAAGGGGAAAGATAACTAAAATTGAATAAATAAACTAAAAGGTGATACACCAAAACTTGATTCAGAATTATTAGAATTTTAAACTAGTATCCATGAGACATACACCAATGAGATCTGCAACAACATTCACTATTCAACGTATAGGCTGACTTAAAACTCACTATTAGGGTTTTTACCATGAATATAGACAATTCTGCCAACAAACATACAAATTCTACAAAAGGTTATCCTTGACAAACTAGAATAGGAATTTAATCAATTCTCTAATCTATGTTGCAAACACATTACACTTAAATGTTGAAATAATGAAAAGGTTCAATAACAGAACTCAGAAAATATGTGGAATAATGGGCACTTGCTTTATTCTCCTCAAAATATTCAAATGGTTACATACAAATTTACAAAATATGCCAAGGAATATGTGCATTCACTTGAACACAATCTGCATAAAACATGAACCAATGGCTATAAAATGCATGAAAAGGTACAAAGGAACAAATATGCTCACTAAGCCACCTTCTCCCTAAATTTTGAACCCCTAAAAATGAGAAGGAAGCTCATATATATACTCCCTCATGGCTGAATTCAAAAATATAAACCCCTCCAAAAGCCCTCCAAATTAGAAAAAACCTTAAATCTAAGGCATAATACACGCCCTAAATCTAGCCTCTAATATTTGCATTTTGAAAAAATATACACATCTTTACAAAATACAATGCCAAAATATAAAAATTACATCAAAACTTAACAAAACCCATATGAGCTAACCCCCACAACATATGAAAAACCCTAACCCCTATCACATATACCCTAACTATGCCTAAACATCGACATCATTACTAAGGTCAACATGACCAAAGTCTATGCAAATAAATATATCCATCGTGGCATAGCTCTATGTTTGAGGCATTGGGAATGTCTGTCGTGCACTACAATTGTTCTGAAGCATTTAATCCTCTCTGACAACAGACTTCAAATCTACCAAAACTTGGCATATGCATTGTTTTTCACATTTTATTTTGACTTTTTGCATTTGGGAAAGATGTTAGGGTTTTGAAACACTAATGTTATGGCACTGCCATGCTGTGATTGTGGCATTTTCTCTAGTCTCTAGTACTTCTCTGTGTATGGATTATCAATTTGGAAGTTGACACTGTGATGTGGGGGTTATGTTGTCATTCTTTGGGATTTTCTCTATGGTTTTTGGGCTGAAAAATAGCTTGATTTCTACATCTTCACTCCATCTCTGTCTGTAATTTATGAGTTAATCATGGAACTCGGGCTCCAACTAGAAGTGGGTAATGTTGTAGAAGTTTAAAGAGCTGAGGCTCTCTGCATGTATTTAGCACTTGGGTTCACAGAGAGCTCAAGCTATGAATAATACTAGAGTTATCTATTAACAACATAGAGCTTGGGCTCCACCACCATGAGCTCTCTTCTAGGACTGGAATTTCATGCCATAATATATGGCACTATCCTTGTATCTCTCCATCGAACTTGGGCTCCACCGCCACTTCTCTACATGTAACTTATAGATAAGTTACTCTCCTCTTCTCTTTGTATTTCTAGTCTATCTTCTTTTGAATATATCATTGTATTTCATAATCTTTGAACACTTGAGTTATCTCCAGTTTCCACTTTCAATAATTTGTTGCTTTTACATGCCTCTTGCAATAATTTTGGGTTATTATTATTATCTAGGTCTCCATATTTCATGGAAAATGATTCTAGGTTTTGTATTCACGCTCTGCTATTATTACTCTTGATATTCTATGATCCCTACTAGAATAACCACATAAGCTTATGTTGTGATTTGGATGTCGAGCTTCATTACTGTTGATGTCTGTAGTTAATAATGAACATATCTTGTCAGCTTTATTGGATGTCTGTATTCTTGTCATCTTGGGGTTTTCTACATTCATATGTTGTCTTCTATTCACTTAATAGTGCCCATCATATTTGAATGTTGTCGCTCCACTCTGTGATGAGAACATGCCACTCTCTGATAGAACCGTGCTTGTCTTTATGCATAATGTCACCATTGTATGTTTGAATGTTAACACTAGATGTCTGCATCTTTGTTGTATACTATCTTATTTTTCCAACTCAACAATGATTACTATGTTGGAATCAATACCACTGGATGTCTGCATCTTTGTTGCGACCGTGCGTTGTCATTATGTATCGTGTCTGAAGTTTTTTACATTACATAGTCTCTCTCTACAAAAATAATAGTTACAAGCATATATAGTTATCTCCTCTAATGAAATGGTTATTCATTGGGTTCGAGCATGGGCTTGTGACTCCCATGAGAAATACTATGAAACAGAGGGCTCATCCATTGAACATGCATATTTTCTCTTAAAACAATATTGTTATATATACGCATATTCATTTTTTATTATATATTGTCACTTGAATATGAATAACAACATAAAAATAGCATTGTTATTTGATTATGCAAAATAACACTGTCATGTGAACATGCAAAACAACACTAATATTTTCTTTACATTCTTGCATAATCTTTATTTTCATTACAACATGTATCTAACAACATTAAAATAATAACATTGTTTACCTGATATGATCTTGGAATATGGCATTTGGTTTGAACATGAACCATAAAAACACTGTTATTACCTTTCACTCTGGCATATCTTCATAGCATTTGAACATACCTTTCATTCTGGCACATGCACTGTATATGAACATTGATCCCACAACTTTACACAATAACATTGTTCTACTTTCTAATCCCTAAATATGGCACTGTCATTTGATGAATATGTATAAAAACTACATTATTTGATTTCCATTCTTGTGTTCACAAGTTGACACTCAGGGTGTAGATGACTTATGTTGTGTTTTGATTATGGTAACAAAGTCATATGAAGTTTTGATAGTAAACTTTGAAGAGTAAAATTGGATAAGTACAGAAAACATAACAATACAGAGTTATTCAGTTGATTAGAGCACCAGCGCACATGCATATGATCAAGTCAGACTATTCACATTCATACCTAAGCTCTATTATATGTTTTTGTGTTTACTCTTTACATGCATGGTACGAAATGACAGTATGGAGAAGTTACAGGAAGATTAAGTGCCACTAACAGTTCAGAAAATAGAGTATGGAGCTGACCTCATATTTTGGATTAGTGTATAATATTTTGTTTGGTAAAGGTTATACACCTATTGTACTATGTTTGTAATTATTTCTTAAACATTCATGTAAACACGTTTAAGCCAATTTGTTTCAAAGCATTGTGTATGTTGTTTTTGGGCTGACTAAGGTCTTGTTTTTAGTTGTGTCTATTCAGGCATGTATATATACTAGACATACACTTTTGTATTAAGTGGGTCGATG
This sequence comes from Thuja plicata, assembly GCA_018584345.1. NCBI lineage: Eukaryota > Viridiplantae > Streptophyta > Pinopsida > Cupressales > Cupressaceae > Thuja > Thuja plicata. The sequence continues at coordinate 357,196 of MU223443.1, read as the reverse complement.
AAAAAGAAGCTGAGAAGATATTCAGTTGAACAATATAAGGAAATTAGTATGAAGTAGAAGTCTTCAAGATATCAAAGCATCTGCGCATAAACGGAACTGATCAAACAACAGTGTCATTACAAGAGTTCATCTTTTGATATAGTATATATAAATTACCTAAAGTTTGTAGCCTTCATCTTATTGAGTAGTGAGCTCTGGCAGTGAGCCAACCACCTTTAACAGGGTTTTTTTAAATACTCCTAATAGGGTCATTTTACTTGCATTGTAAAGACTACTTCTAACAGGGAAAAGGAACTCTAACAGGTTCATTAAACTAGTACAATCATTTGTGGTTACTTTATCCCACAGGAGTTTTCCTCTTATCAAGGTTTCCCTGTAATCATATCTTGTGTTATGAGTTATTGTGTTATGCCTCAATTGTTATTTATTTGAGTTAATTTTTGAATTACAGAAATAAATATAAAGTAACAAACAGTAATTCACCCCCACCTCTTAGTGTTTCTAACAATTGGTATCAGAGCTCTGGTCCTCTAAAAGAAAGTTTAACCACTTGAGGAGATCATGGATTCATCAGAAGAGAAACATCTGAAAAAGAATCTTGAAGCATCCCTTGATGATCTTGACAGATTTGAAAAAGAAAATGAATAACTTAAAATAAAAGTTGATGGCTCCCAAATTCTTATCAAAAAATTAAGGAAAGATCTGAAATATTGCTCTACAAATGATTTGAGAAAGGTGGTTAAAAAGATGAATGAAGAGAACATGTCTTTGAAAGATAAGATTGAAGATCTGAATGAACAACTTATAGATAGCCTAACAACTATTGAAGAAAAGACCAAAGAAAGAAAAAAATTAGATGATGAACTTATGCAAGCAAATATGAAGATCTCAGAGTTGGAAAACATCAAGAAAAAGAAAAAATTGAGAAATTACACACAAGTTTTGATCTAATTCAATCAAAAATTAATGCACAAAATCTAAGAGGTGATACTACTGGTGTTGGATACAATGTAGCTCAAATTGAAATCAATAAAATGAATGAAATAAAGAAAGCACAAGAAGAATCCATAGAAGTAAAGAAAAGTGAGAATCTTGCAGAGGGTAATATAGAACCTCCTAAAAATGAACACAAGCTAGTTAACTGAACTTGTTATTCTTGTAACAAGCATGGACACTTGGAAAGAGATTGTAAAGTGGTAAGACCTTTCAATGGCTATTGTTACTCATGTAATAAATTTGGTCACAAGGCTATACATTGCAAAACAAGTCTAAGAAATCAGTCATAGCAGAATCAAAGAAATATGACTCAATACAATTAGAGAAATCAACCTCAGAGAAACTATCAGAATATTACATGTCAGATATGCAATTATAATGGACACATGACCAAGTAGTGTAGCATGATAAACAATATCAATAAACCTCCAATCATCTATCACTCATGTAACAAAGCAGGAGATAACTCAAGGTTTTGCAGGTCAAGAACTCAAAAACAAGAAAAGCCTAAAGAACCATTGATTGAAGAACCTGGAGAAGTAAAGTTTGTAAAAGCTACAGAAGATTCAGGTAAAATATGGGTTGAAGTAAAGAAAAATAATAATGAGAACAAGGTAATAGATGCATCCATAGTGGATGCACCTTCTACTTCTTGTTAGATGACCCTCATGGTCTTAGGGGGAGCTATTCTAGCTCTGAACTGTTGCGTGGCTGGTATACTCACCATTGAGTATGCACCTATGGATTCATGTATTTGGTGACAAATTGAGGAACTATGCATGGATGCATAGCTTGAACTTGGATAGAAGCAAAGATTGAAATTCTCAATGTAAACTGTGCTACAACAACAAGCATTAAATGCAAAAACCTTTATATAAGTTAGTAAAGAGATCTATCATCTTAACTTTTGCATTTGAGATTGAGCATAGAGAGATCACGGGAGATTTTAGCATTAAAGAATCAACAAATAACTATTGGTTGGTTAGGAAGGTGAATCAAAGTTGAAACTGAACCCTAGTAGATGCATCATTTCAAAATCTTTGGAAACCCTACTTAAGCAAGTATCAAGTAATTAATGGCTACTCCTATAGTGTTTGACATCTTTGAGAAGAAGAGATATGTGTTTAAGAAGCATCCATTTAAGTCTGTACTAGATGATGTAGAAGGGGAATTCTCCAAGACTCCGCTAGGAGTCATACATGTAGAGGACATTCACGCATACATCTATTGTAAGAAGGAAACTGTTGGGGATAACATCATAGCAACTCTTATGGAATCAATGATGAAACCAAATTATTCATTCAAGGATGAATATGCGCATCTCACTGATAACCCTATCTTTGAGTATTCAAACGTGCATGAATTCTATGAAAAAGAATGGGTTAAAATCCTACTTAGTAGCATACATGATGATCTGTATTGGATTGGTGAAGTTCCTATCCACATTACTGTTGATCTCATTCACGATATGATCAGAATCCGTAAGGCTGGACCAGTTCTTCCCACTGGTAAAGATGTAAAGAAATAGGTTTAACAAGCTTGCTTATCCAGAAGTGATAGGCATGGGATGACTATTGATCCCATTGTGGAAGAAGACATCAAACTCCTCACCATGATACTTGGTTAAAAGTTTCAGCACACAAGCAGACTAAATAGTGTGTCTGTAGCTACTATTCTAGTAGCAATAGGGATGGCTAAAGATAACACTAAGTATAATCTCTATGAAATATTTTCTGCACAACTGATTGAGAACATTAGAGCTATCAAGCATGACAAGAGAAAAATATTCAGATTTGGCTCTTTGATTATCTACCTATACTTCCACATTGTTGGTAAAGTCTCTAATCTTTACCTAGACAGGA
>MU223443.1:327054-354230 GCA_018584345.1 Thuja plicata | reverse complement strand
GCTTCATGGTGGAAACTGACTGTACTTGCATGGAAGCAGTAGAGCCAAGAACCAAATGGATTCATCCACTTGGTTATGAAATTGAAGAACATGTGTTGGAAGGATATGCACAAGTTCTTTTGTCTACGCCTAAAGATCCAAATGAGCCAAGATGGGGCACATACAGTGAGAAGACAAATCAAGTTGATTATGTCTTATACAGTGCAGATAATAAAAGAAAGGCATCAAAAGGAAAGAAAGTAATAGAAAATTGCATGGAAAGAAGCAAATTCACTTCTGAGCACATCAAGAAGATTGAGGAGGCAGATATCTTAGTTGATAACATAAGGAAATAAGTTGAAACATCATCCAAAGACATCAATATCTGCAACAATATCTATCAAGGGCAGATAGACAAGATTGAAAAAGCTAAGATGGAGATCAACAAGATAAGTATCAGGCATACCCGAATGAGAAATGCACTTGTGCCCTCCTTAGCTATTTTGAATGAAAACATCAAACAAATAGATTCAACCATTGTCACATATGATCAAGGACCCTGCATTGATCTGACAAAGATGGAGAAGCTTACATATGCCTTATATGCCCATCCTCAGACAGTTGACGCACTGAAGGCATTTTGGCAGCAAGAGATCAAGACTCTTCAGATTGCGTATCCAGATGTCTACTTAGAGTAAGTACCTAGAGACTTGCAAATTTTTGACACCTTTGTCATTAATGTCAAAGGGGGAGTAATGTATGTATATAAGGAGTATGTTATATAGCCAAAGTTATGATATAATTTTTTTTGTTGTTAAGTCAAAGTTTAAGCAACTTGGCCAGATTCCTTTGTTGCCATTAATGACAAGAGGGGAAATTGTTGGAAAGTTGACACTCAAGGTGTATATAACTTATTTTGTGTTTTCATTATGTAAACAAAGTCATATGAAGTTTTGACAGTAAACTTTGAAGAGAAAAATTAGCTAAGTATAGAAAATAGAAAAGTACAGAGTTATTCAGTTGATCGGAGCGCCAGTGCACGTGTGTACGATCAAGTCAGACTATGCGCATTCATACCTAAGCTCTATGATATGTTTTTGTGTTTACCCTTTACACGCATCGTACAGAATGAAAGTGCGGAGAAGTTATAGGAAGATTAATTGCCACTAACAATTCAGAAAATAGAGTATGGAGTCGACCTCAGACTTTGGATTAGCGTATAATATTTTATTTTGTAACTTGGCTATGCACCTATTGTACTATGTTTGTAATTATTTCTTAAACATTCATGTAAATACACTTAAGACAATTTGTTTGGAAGCGTTGTGTATCTTGTTTTTGGGCCGACTGAGGTCTTATTTTTAGTCGGGTCTATTCAGGCATGTATATATACTAGACATACACTTTTGCACTAAGTGGGTTGATGAAAAAGAAGAAGAGAAGATATTCAAAAGAAAAATATAAGGAAATTAGTATGAAGTAGAAGTCTTCAAGAGATCAAAGCATCTACGCTTAAATAAAACTGATCAGACAACAGTGTCATTACAGCAGTTCATCTTTTAATATAGTATACATCAATTACCTGAAGGTTGTAGCCTTCATTTTATTGAGTAGTGAGCTCTAGCAGTGAGCCAACCACCTTTAACAGGGTTTTTGTAAAGACTCCTAAAATGGTCATTGTACTTGCATTGTAAAGACTGCTCCTAACAGGGAAAATGAACTCTAATAGGTTCATTAAACTAGTACAATCATTTGTGGGTACTAATTCCCACTCGGGTTTTCCTCTTATCAAGGTTTCCCCATAATCATATCTTGTGTTATGAGTTATTGTGTTATACCTCAATTGTTATTTATTTGAGTTAAGTTTCAAATTGCTGAAGTAAAGATAAAGTAACAAATTATCTTTACTTAACAAATTTGAAACTTAACTCAAATAAATAACAATTGAGGTATAACACAATAACTCATAACACAAGATATGATTACAGGGAAACCTTGATCAGAGGAAAACCTGGGTGGGAATTACTACCAACAAATGACTGTACTAGTTTAATGAACCTGTTAGAGTTCCTTTTCCCTATTAGGAGTAGTCCTTACAGTGCAAGTACAATGACCCTATTAGGATTCTTTATAAAAACCCTGTTAAAGGTGGTTCTCTCACTGCCAAAGCTCACTGCTCAATAAGATGAAGGCTACAATCTTTAGGTAATTGATATATACTATATTAAAAGATGAACCACTGTAATGACACTGTTGTCTGATCAATTTCATTTAAGTGTAGATGCTTTCTTATAATGATATGGTGGAAACCTTGAGCGGGAAACCTCTGGCAATTTCCTCGAGCGGGAACCTACTTTCAAATTTTGGCTATGGCGGTGCAGCTCCAGCAGGTGCAGGACCTGCTCTGGAATCTTCAATGCTCTACCTAGCGGGTGGGCTCCCTCCTCAACATTCTAAGAATAAGGTTGATTTTGACCAAAATGGGTTGAAGTCAACTAAGAAATTTTTCCTTGAGAGTACTTCTACTGAGGGCCCCTCTGACGGTCCTTGACAAGCTCAAGAATCTCTCAAATTTGGAGTGTCTTCTCTCAAGGGCAAGTGGGCTAGCCTCTTTGGTATTAAACCATCAGGGAAATCTTCCTTTCCTACGGTCAATGTGATATCCAACCTGTTGAAATGATAATTTTCTATTATTATCCCTAATCCTCTGATCAATCATTCCATTTTGGCAATGGAAATGACCCTGGTAGGCAAGTTTGCGGGAGGGAGACCTAATATTGAAGCTATGAGACAGTTTTCCAAGAGGAAATGGTTTCTGAAAGGGAAATTTGATATTGCTGTAATGGCTAAAGGATTCTTTTCCTTTGAGTTCTCTAACATGGAAGATCTCTCATATTCTCTGTGGGGGTCCTTGGATGCTAGGTCACTTCTCCCTTGCCCTACGTAAGTGGTCCCCTAATCTGGTTCTAAATGATTCAGCTTTCTTTGTCTCAGCTCTGGTCTGGGTCAGATTCCTGGGTCTCCCCCTCAAATACTGGCACGAAGACGTGTTGGGAGGACTGGCTAGTTCCTTTGGAGACTTCCTATCAATTGATCCTATGACTACTGCTAAAATGAGAAGGGTGTATGCCAGGATTTGTGTCAATATCCTCTAGACAGTGGAACTTCCTAACACTATAGTGATTAAATCAAAGCTTGGATCTTGGTCACAAGAAGTAGAATTTGAATCCCTCCCCTTTGTGTACTTTACTTGTAAGAAATCAAGAGTGCCCTCTCAAGACTCAGAAAGCAAAAACTATACCTTTGAAGGAACTAAGAAAGATCTAGAAAGAGAAACCTCTGGTTAACCCTCCTACTCCCTCATTGATAGACATAGTGATATTTACAGAGAAAGATGCAGCTGCTAGTCTGATGGATTCCTCACTAGGGGATTCTAACCAAAGAAGCAGTGAGGATCCTCCCCTGTCAAAGGTAACTGAGCCAGAGGACTTCTTCAAAGAAGGAGAAATTGTTGAAGACCAAAAAGGTATGGAAACCCTTTGTTTTGAGAATACCTCTTCTCCATTTGGTGTTATAATAGATCTAGGTGCTAAATCAGCCGACAATATCCCTAGCCCTCAAACCCCAAAGAATAACCCTAACTGGGTAGACTCACTTGAAGAATCTAACCCTTTTTTAGAAGTTGGTGGGGACCCTTGGAGTGAGGTATCTAACAGTAAGAAGAAAAATACCTGCAATGTTCTTGGGATGCCCCAAGGAGGTGTGGTAACTAGAGCTAAGAAAGCAGATGTGGGTACTCCAAAACCTCTGAGGGGCCGGCCTAAAAATAGTTTCACTCGAGATTAGGAGAGTAGACAAAGTATAGCGGATGGGTGACAAAGGACCATCCAGGATTGCTCCCAAAAGTTATAGATGAAGATTATCTCATGGAATATCAGGGGATTAAATAGCCCCCATAAGCAGGATGTGTTGAGAAATTTAGTTAGAGATTAGAAACCAGATATTATTCTTATCCAAGAAACTAAAATGGCAAGAGATAACGTGGAAAAGCTAAAATTGTTTAAAAATTGTGGAGTGACTGGGTGTAGCTCAGTGGGAGCTTCAGGCGGTATTGCTACCTTTTGGAACCTTAACACTATCTCTGGGGACCTCATCAAATTGGAAGGCAATATCTCTTCCATACGGTTCAATCATATTCGAGATGGATTCACCTGGGTCCTCTCGGATATTTATGCTCCCAACTCTAAAATTGGCAGGGATAGATCCTGGTGCAAATTGGAAGCTGAGAGAAGTAGCTTTAGGAATGATTATTGGATGGTGGTTGGAGACTTTAATACACCCTTGACAAACTCTGAAAAAATGGGTGGTATATCCTCTCAGATTGATAGTGGAGTGGCTCTCATGGATTTCATCAATAACCAAGCTCTCTTGGACCTTGATCTTAGAGGTAGCAGCTTTACCTAGTCTAACAGAAGAGTTGGGGATAATTTGACTCAAGTACGGCTGGATAGGTCCCTTCTGACTTTGGACTGGATTCTTCTCTATGACTTCTCTTTGTCTTCTCTTCCTAGAGTTGTCTCTAACCACTCTCCTATATCTATCCAAGCAAATCCTATCTTGAGGAAGAGGAACTATCCTTTTCAATTCAAAAAAATGTGGATGCAGCACCCTAACATTGCTAAGCATATTGCAGAGTGGTGGAATATCCAAGTGGAGGGCACAGCGATGTACAGAGTGGTTCAAAAACTTAAAAACATCAAAAGTAGAGTCAAGGTCTGGAATAAAGAAGAGTTTGGAGATATTTTTAAGAATAAAAGTCTAGTCGAAGCTGAACTCAAAGAAATTCAAAGAATTATCGACCTATAGGGCCTGACGGCGGACAAAAAATTCAAGGAAAATAAAATTCAAGCAGATTACCATAATATTATCTCTAAGGAGGAAGTTTTTTTGAGACAACACTCTAGAGCTCTTTGGCTCCGTGCGGGCGATAAAAATACTAGGTTCTTCCACCTGACTGCCCAGAAGCACAAGGTTGCTAAAAGAATAGATCACATCATTGGGAATCAGGGTAAACTGAGCAAGGAAGAGGAAATTAAAAAAGAAATGACCGGTTATTTTTCCACCCTTCTCAAAGCTGACCTTGACCTCTCCGAGGACAATCAACATCTGCTGCTGGACTCGATCACTTGTATCCTGTCAAGAGAGGACAATAAGATGCTGAGAAAAATACCATCAACTCTTGAAATAAGAGCGGTTGCTTTCTCTTTTGAAGGAGAAAAATCTCCAGGCCCAGATGGGTTCCCTCCCTTCTTTTTCAAATCCTTCTGGCATATTATGGAGAAAGACATTTTAGATGCTGTGAAAGAGTTCTTTGGTTATGGTTCCCTGCCGAGAGAAGTTAATTCCACCTTTTTTTTCCTCATCCCTAAGAGGCCTAGAGTGGATAATGCAGATAGTTTTAGACCGATCATTTTATGTAACACTTTCTACAAGATTATCTCTAAGGTCCTCACGGCCTGTATTCTAAAGATTCTCCCAGTGTTAATCTCCCCCCAGCAAAATGGCTTTGTCCCGGGTCATCAAATTCTGGATTCTATTATCTCAGTTCATGAGAATATTCACTCTCTGGAGGTCTCGAAGAAGAATGGATTCCTCATGAAGGTGGATCTGTATAAGGCTTATGATAGAGTAGATTGGAAATTCCTTTGCAAAGTTTTGTCTGCCTTTGGATTCTCTTTGAAAGTGATCAGCCTTATTCAGCAACTCATTGGATCCTCCTCTATTTCAGTGCTGGTGAATGGATCTACCTCTAATCTCTTCTTTCCCTCAAGAGGTCTCCACCAAGGGGATCCTATTTCTCCCATCCTTTTTGCAATCATGGCTAAAATCTTAGGGAGAATGTTCTCCAAAGGGGTCTTGGAAGGGAAGATTCTTGGCCTTCTCCCCTTGTCCTCTTGCCCTCCCTGCTCCCATGAGCAGTTCATTGATGATACTGTCCTTATGGGATCCTCCTCTGTTAAAGAAGCTACAACTATCAAGAAATCCCTTGACAATTATTCCTTGGCTACTCGTCAGCTAATAAACTGGGATAAAAGCTCCCTTTTTTTCATCAACACTCCCCCTGATCGGCAAAGGAGAATGGCGACCATTTTGGGCTGTTCTATTGTTGCTTTCCCCTCAAGCTATTTAGGTCTTCCCTAGGGTAGTAAACCTCCTGATTATTTATAGATTGCGATTGTGGACAAGTTCAATAGAAAACTTGTTGGTTTGAAAGGTTCCCTCCTCAGCAATGCTGGTAAAGTTTTGCTGCTCAAGAGCTCACTCCAAAACCTCCCAGTTTATGCCCTGAGTCTTTTCAAAATCCCCTCCAAGAGTGCTGATACTATTGAGAAAATCCAGAAAATATTTTTATGGTCTGGCACTGAAGTGAAAGATAGAATCCACCTTGTAGCTTGGGAAAAAGTGTGTAAGCCGGTCAAACTTGGGGGTCTTGGCATCAGAAGAATTAAGGACATTAATATTGCTCTCCTAGATAAGCAGTGCTGGAGAACTTTTGGAGAAGAGAAAGGTTGGATAAAAACTATTCAGTCCAAGTATCTTTTTGATACTCCCTCTATTGATTCTTTCCTCTCTTCTCCCCTCGTTGTTCAGGGTTCTATGATTTGGAATAGCATTTTGAAAGCTAGACCCCTAGCTGCTAAAGGTGCCCGATGGAAAGTTGGCAATGGGCAGAACATCAATTTCTGAGAAGATCCATGGTTTAGGGATAAACCTCTGATCTAGTACCCTGGCATGGATAACTTTGTGGAGATGTGTAAATTCAGAATTGGTTGTAAAGTGGTGGATTACTGGAGAGAAAATAAATGGATAAACCTGAGTGATATTGATCCCATCCTGAAAAATATTAACCTGGATCTTTCTCCCTAGGTTGTTAAAGCTAATAGAGAATATGAGCTAATCTGGGCCCCTAATCCTAATGGTACCTTCTCTGTGGCCTCTTCCTATTTGATGATCTCCCCCAGGGATGAGGAGCCCAAAGGGGCTAAGGTTTGGTTTCCTTCTTTGATCCCTAAAATTAACTTTTTTTATTGGCTTTTTATTCAGGATAAAATCCTAACTACTGAGAATCTGAAGAAAAGAGGATGGATTATCCCTAATAGATTGCTATCTTTGTATGAAAGATGTCGAGACCTCTTCTCACCTTTCGCTTCATTGTCAGTTCGCTAGGGATATTTGGAGGGTGGTGTTACATCATTGGAAAGTTAGTTGGGTGTTCCCTAATATTATTCAAGAATTTCTAGAACAATGGAGATCCCCTTTCCAACACCAATTGGGAAAACTTGTTTGGGATTATACAAGCCCTCATGTCATATGGAGGACATGGAAAGAAAAGAATGATAGGATATTCCGAGACAAAAAATCCACTCCTCTCTTGATTGGATCCAAAATTATCAACAATATTATTGAAAATACTAAAGTTGTAGTTGAGTTAAAACCTAAAATTATGGAAGGGATCCATGACAAGGAGATTCTTTAGAACTAGGACTTCACCTCCAAGTATAATGCCCCTGTTTCTCCCTGTGCGTCTGCGGTTTGGAGCTCTCCTCCTCCTGGTTGGCTAAAAGTAAACTTTGACGGTGCGGCCAAAGGTAACCCTGGCATTGCAGGATGTGGGTACATAGCTAGAAATACTAAAGGAAAGTGCACTGCGGCCTCTATTGTTCCAATTGGATCTCAAACTAGCCATATGGCCGAAGCAATGGCGGCTCTCCATGCTTGCAAACTTGCTAAAAGGTAGAATTGTTCAAAATTGTGGCTGGAAGGGGATTCATTGAATACTATAAACTGTATTAATGGTATTAATTCTCCCTCATGGAATACTAATCATATCTTTGATGAAATAAAAGTTTTGATTGATGGTTTCGACGTCACCTACGCCAATCATGTCTTTAGAGAGTCTAACTATGTGGCTGACAACCTGGTGAATGTGGGTGCTTTTAGTGATGATTTTGGATACTGGCATGGATATCAAGGGTTAAATCTTGATATCGTTAATCTTGTGAAGTATGATCAAATCTGCCAAAAACCCAAAAATATCCTCAATAATGATGACAAGAAAGGCTAGTACACAGAGTTGCCTTAATTTTGAGCTTTGCATACACGACAGCAAGTGCATTAAAAATTAACACTTATGGGAGAAGTGTTATCATTTCTATTAAAGGGCATCATTTCACCATCATTCATTCAAAAACTTCACATTCCATTTTTGTTGTGCATTATTTTGATCTCTGGTTTTCTGGCAATATGGGAGGAAAGTTGAAAAGGGAAGAACTGTCGGTATGTAAATGGAAGAAAGAATTCAAATTCTGGAAGAGACTCAAGGAAGGCAGGGTAACGAGCTATATGGAGAGACTCCACAAAAATAATAAGGACATCTCTAAGGAATTTGCGGATAGTTGGGACAATGGCCAGGTAACTCTGTGTGGTAAGACATTTTGTGTGACTGAGAAACTTATTTCTAAAATTACGGGTCTTAAGATGTCTGGTCTTACATACTATAGAGGTGTTTTCATGGCTAAAAATGCTGCTATAATGTATCCTAAGACTAAGGTGGAAAGTGACCTTCTTGTCAAACAGTCGGGTGATTTCTTCCTGCGGGATCATATGAAGCTCTTTTGGGCTAAAGTTGTAAAAGCTATGATGTAGTATTTTACCCTAGAGGGTCAGTATACTAGGGTTTACAATTTCCATGATGGGCTTATCCTATTAATTTATGAGCATGCTAAATTTAAGATGCAAGAAAACCCTAAGGTGGAAGACTCAAACAGAGGTAAGAAAGGTAAAATACCTATGACAACTGAGAGTAGCACTCCTGGGAAAAAGAGGAAGGGAAAAATCAACACTGGTGGTGAAGAGCATGTCAAGATTCTCACGGAGGAGGAAGGCATGAACATGGACAACAAAACTGAGGCTAAGGATAAGGATGAGAAAGGGTAAAAAAGGGAAGCTACTAAATTCCTCTCTAAGGAAACTAGTATGGAAACGGGGGAAGACACTGATTCCCTTGAGCAGGAATTAATGGGCTCCTCTGAGGAGATGGAAAATGACAGTAAAGGAAGCTCTAAGGAAGAGGAAATGAAGGGCCAAGATAAGAATAATTCTTGGGATGAGCCTATGGATTTGGAGGTGGAAAGACCTAATTCCCCTGTTAATAAGCATAGTGAGCCGAGCTTGAAGACTAAAGAGAAGGGCATTTCTGAAACTACCCCTGTTCTGGTGAATTTTGCAGAGTTTGTGTCTTTTGTGGGTAGGAATTCTATGGAAGACAAGGCTATGGGATCTGAGGGGAATAAAAAAGATAAATATAAAACTAAAGATAGCCATGGTAATGAGACCAAAAAAATCCAAGACCCCTGCAGGTTTATTCAGGTTGTTAGAGAGCGGGCTGATATGGATCTGCAGCTGAACACCTAGCTTCTTGAATAGATTAGAGATATTAATTTTAAGTATGATGACCTCCAGGATAGGGTTAATAAGATGGCTATCCTGATTGCTAAACCTCTAAAAGAAGCTGCAATCAATGAGGCTCAGGAGGAGAATATGGAAAAAAGCCTGCTGGAGAAACTCGAGCTGAGGATCAATGCTATGGTCAACTTTCGCCAGCGTACTACTAAAATTTGTATCTATAGCATTGAAGATACCGTTAGTCGAATAATGAAAAATAACTATGAGGGCATGAAAGTGACTGACAGTAATCTTAGGGCTCTTCTCTCTGTGCTGGATAGGAACTCTAACCCTATCAATATTGATGAGGATAATACTGTTGACCCCAACATTGCTGGCCCAGGGACTTGTACAAGGGAAAGTGCTAAAAAAGTGAAACAGGGGAGCTCCAAATATATAAAAGACCTCAAAGAAGCCATCGATAAATATAAACATGTGATGGATGAGTCTGCTGAGATCTTGAACCAGACCTGACTTTGTTCGCAGGGGCTGGTTCTCTTTTTGTCTACTTTCATCTTTTGCCCAGGTGCTTTTGCTGGAGGGGTTCTTTATGTTTCCTTCTTTTCCCCCAGCTGTTGCTTTTGATGCTGTCTGTTTGTTTCTAGTTATGTTATTCCTGCCTATCTCTAGTCTTTTGTAAAGGGTTACTATTCCCTTCAAAAATTGTTTTACCCTTAATTGAAAACAAACACCGATTCACCCCCCCTCTCAGTGTTTCCAATATCTTGATCAATAATAGTGTCACTGATTTTGGTCTTTTAAGAATACACTATTGTGTTCAATTTTTGTGTATGCATGCATATCTTTATCAAAAAATGTCACTGTTGAATATGCATACTCTCTTCCATTTGATTGCAAAAATGGATGTCACTGTGTTGTTTTCTTCTCTCATTCAAAGATACCAGTATACAAAACAACATTAAGATGAAGTACTTGTCTGATGCCAACAGTGTATAGAACTATGTATATGGATCTCTCAATTTGATAAAATGCAATTGGCTCTTTTGTGATTGCATCTAGTGTGTTGTAACAACATTAGTGTTCTCTCATTATTTGATTGCAATTCACCTCCTTCTTTATAACATTCTATTTTGGACTCACACACTTTATAACACCAGTTTTTGCAATTCATCTCCTTCTTTACACATATCTTCATGGCATTAGATCATACATTTCAATTTGGAACATCCATTCTTCATTGCATATGCATCTTAATTTATCATCATTGTGCTCTGCATATTTGATATTAATAGCATTCAAAACTTGTAACAACATGTATTTACCTTGTAGCAACTGTCATGAATTGCATCTTCTTTCCTTCTGCATCTTTCAATTCCTGAACTTGTGAACTCTTGGCTTTCTTCTATTGCATTTTATGCATCTTGTGAGGTTCAAGCATGGGCTCGTGACACTCACTACAATTTTCTTTGTCATTTTCTACTAGTGAATTCATAGATCATACTTCTTTCTGCATTTGAATACACTTTTGCTCATTTTATTTGCACACACCATCAAATCAATATGTTAGGTTAGTGGACATAATCAACTAATCAATTTTTTGTGTGAGTGCCATGTGTAATGACATTCATGTATGAATGTTGGTTGATTGGTTGTGTTTACCATCTTAACATGTTGATGTTTCTTGAAAAGGTTTCTCAGCTACAGGAACTAAGTCCCTTTAATTCAGATATCTAATTTCACAAACAACAACTCTTGAATAATGCAGAATGATAATAATAGATAGTAAAAGGTTTCATGGAGTAATGTCCCTTTGATACTACTATTCAGTTGATGTAGATGCATTCTTTTCCATTATATTGATATTATTGGTAGATTTACATTTTTGAAAGTTTTATTGTTGTATGTTGTTTTGGTATCCATGCATTTCTTAGATCCAATTTGGATCTAACACTTTTATGTTTCCATGATGCAGGGCAGGACCCTAAGACCTAAAATGCAGAACTGACAGGACTAGACCTGGATAAAGGACATGAAGACATTGACAGAGTTTAGACAACCAGCTCCCATATTACAGAGTTGACTTTTAGAAGGTAATACATGGACCCCTACTCATGCTTCTATCATGCTTTCTTTTTTGTAATTACCTCTAAGTTTCAATATAAAAGATTTAATATGGAAGAAACATTTTCTTTTTACATTCAGTTTGAATGCACAATGTAATGATCAATTATGAATTTGAAAATCTGAATGTGATCAATACTTAGAGTATAATTTACTCTGATAATATGAATGCGGTGGAAATGTATTTTATCTTCATTAGCTGAATAGTAATGTTAAAGAGGTGTACCTTAATGCAATCTTATGTTGTTTATGATTGTCATATTGCATGTGTAAAATTAGGGTAATAGAAATGAAAGGGAAATTTTAAAAAGCTACCAGAAAATAGATTCATATATATCTTTTTTAGGCGGCTAGGCTAGGGTTAATGTTCAGCAAACTAAAGAGAGGATTTCAATAAACCCAAAAATAAATAGGGATAAGAAGAGGGTAAATAAACAAAGCAACTTGCTATTTGTATTTCAGATTTGTCTAGTAAAATCCAACATGAGGAAGAGAACTCATTTTTGGGCTCCCACACAAAGCCTATTGGCATAATAATTAATTAAGTAATACTGCAATTAAATCACAACCATTAAGATTGAGGAACTAGTTTTAATGGAAAATTTTATAAAATAGAAAAACCAAAAACCAAGAAGCAAGAAAGGAAACAATATTTCTTTTAAATTTTCTTTCCACATATATATTTAATCCAAGTGGCCATTTAACCAAGAAGATAGGAAAAGCTAACGAAATCCATAAAAAAAAATAAGGATATTGAAACAAGACAATAGTTAAAACATAATTAATAATACAATTAAATCACCACTATTAAGATTGAGGAATAAAGAGAATTAATAGTGCAATTAAATCACCACTATTAAGATTGGGAATTAGTTTTAATGGAAAATCTTAGAAAAAAAAAACCAAGAAGCAAGAAAGGAAAGAATCTTACCTTTTATTTCTTTTCTACATATACATTTAATCCAACTAGTCATTTAACCAAAAAAATAGGAAAATCTAAGAAAATCTATTTTAAAAAAATAAGGATATTGAAAAAAGACAAGGGTTAAAACATAATTAATAGTGCAATTAAATCACCACTATTAAGATTGAAGAATAAAACACAATTAATAGTACAATTAAATCACCACTATTAAGATTAAGAAACTAATTTTAATGAAAAATCTTATAAAATAGAAAACCAAAAAACAAGCCTTTTCACATATACATTTAATCCAACTCCCATTTAACCAAGAAAATAGGAAAAGCAAAGGAAATCCATAAAAATAGGGATACTGAAAAAAGACAATGATACGGCATCCTTCCCTATATAACACAACAATGGACAGTGTCGTATGCATTACATGTTTAACAAACTCATTGATTTGAATTAGAAATTGAAAGAGAGATGGCAAATAAGAGAGCACGTCTGGTCTTTATGGTGGCTATTTTGTTAGTAGTTAGCCTGATGTCAATAACATCTCCATCAACAGCCATACGTCTTACCAACGAACAAGGTATGTACTTAGTTGTTGTTAATCTATTACTTTTTGTTTATTATCTTCAAATGCCATATTAAATCTTTGATATGTGTGGAATGTTATTGCAGGGAGTGTTGGGGTTACGGGCGCTGACCATTGTCACAATGTACCTGATTGTGAAGCATGCGCTGCAGAGCATAAACATTATACATGTCAACCTGCTGCAAATGGGGGTTTCAACTGTTGTGAATGTACTAAGTGTTAACGCCAATCTCCAGAGTTGTTTTAATTGCAGGGAAATGGTTCATAAATAATGTGGAGGTTGTACCCCGTTGGCAAAAAGTGTAATGCTCGATTTTGTCAAAAAATAAAAATAAAATGATGTTGTATTGGTCATGTGGAAAATTTAGTCATAATATTTTTGCTTATCATTTTGCTGTCTTTATTCAGCTAGTAAACAAAAGTATTCTGTTTATGTAGAAAATATATATTTTTAAAGAATCATCTTATGAGAATCAGATTTTAAACAAAGGAGAACAAAATTGATCTGTGCGTCTTGAATGCTTATTCATCACATATGAACATCTCTCAATACAAACGCTATTACTAATTTCAAATTTTATTGTTTGGTTATGGGTATACAATATATCCCAAATCTGCATCACAGATTATACATATGAATTTATATTTCAAAACTGTATATGAGAAATTAATAAACTAACATAGTTTGATCAGAAGGTTATTGCATATTTAAATAATCATTTTAATGCAAAAATAAACAACTTACACAATCTAGCCCAGACGATCTTAAAATGATTTTTCTTGTCAATTCAGCCATCCGTTGCAGTTAAATATTTGATAATAAGTATTGGTATTTAGCCTTGAGCTTCATTTTCTTCATGTTTCAGTAGGATATTTTTCTGGTATAAGACAATTTTGGGTCAGTGATGCCCATAATAAAAAAGCTTATTGGCTTAATTACTTATCTCAAATTGGTTTGGTGTTATACGTAAATTAAATTAGTTAAATTGGTTTGGTGAATAAAAAACTATTTAATTAATTGTAGTAAATAAAAAGCTATTTAATTAGCGGAGAGGTCATTATGCCTTGGAACTTTTTCCCATGATCTATGTGATTCATCTCCGTGATTTGTGGGAGTGTAAGAAAATCTAACCATTATTTTTAAATATCAAATATTTTTAATTGTATTCCTTTGTTTCTGTTAGTTTTAAATGTCAAATATTGTTTTTATTGTATTCCATTGTTTAATTATCAACAAAAATCTAAAACCTAAAACTGAAACTTCAAATCTGACGTGTCGGGTGTTTACCTTCACATCGTATAACCATTTTCTACATTTTAACGGCATGTTTGCAGAATAGCAATCTGTGTATATCGTTTATAAATTTATTTTTCAAGCACGTCTACCAGGGCATATATTTTATGGTGTTTCTGTTCATCTGTGTATGCATGCGATTCGGTGAGCAGCCAAACCCTCTATGAAATTCATCTTTTTCTTTTAACATTGCACGAGACCACAATCTTGCAGTTTGATAGAGTTTTCTGCAACTCTGTGATTCTCCGGTTTGTGACATCCTATTTGTTATTAGAAAATTTTACTTTGAACATTTTTGGTGTTTTCAGTAGTGGCGGCATGTCTGCAGACCATCAGGTAAGTTTATTAAGTTGTTAAATTTCTATGTAGAGGTTTCGATTCACTGTGTGCTACAAGCGATTCCATCTTTGAACTATCACTGAAGAATGCAGAACTAAGTTTGATTTACAGAGAAAATGAGAAACAGTTTCTTGGAATATTGATGAAGCCAAATCAATGACAACATTTATTAATATGTTTGTTTTTTATTGTTTTCTACAACTTTTCGTACAGGTTTATTCGGTTAACAGGCTATATTGACAAATCTGAATTACTGGTTAATGTCAAAATCCCTCCTTCAGAGTGGATTTTGTTATGATGGGCTCTGTGTTTGCAAGGAAGAGTACATTTTTGTGGTTGGTTTGTATTTTGCTTTTCAGTAATGGAGGAGTGTTTGTGTTGGCGTAGCTACACCACTATGTGTTTTTGGTGTGATGGTTCATTTTACATGGTATTAGAACCTTAGATACTTCAGTCTATGTAAGTTTGGTTTATCAACATGGTACGTAGTGGGTGAAAACCCTACATGGTATGAGGTTGTAGCTGGTTCTATCGTGTGGATTTTTGGCATAGCGACTATATCAACAATAAGATCTCCCTCCACCACCAATAGGTGCTTTTGGTATGATGGTTAAATTTACAAATTGCAGAAGGCACTTCCAAACATGCATATGCTACAATGATATACATGGGAACACCTAGAGACTGAATTTTATATTGCAATTCGAGTCATGATGAGATCCCATTTCAAACTCAAAGTGAATGCAGACCTTGTTATTATAGCATCCAAAGATGTCCCTATTTCAATTTTTTTTTTTTTGATAGAGGGTCTAGCTGAAACCTCTACAACTAAGAGCCAAGGATTGAGGGGTGATCCTGGCCTTATGATGTAGGAGCCTTGCACTCAGCAAGACTTGATTCCTAGTGGGCTCATTGAGAACCATTCAACTTTACCAGCAGACCAAGAGCCTATTGAAACCCATTTCAATTGTTTCTACAAAATAGAATAGAGAAAATATATCTTTCAATTTTGAAAATGAAGAAGATTTGATTATTAATTTGCAGGTTTGAAGATGGAGCTCGAGTTGTATATCTACACAACATTGATAATCCTTACAAGAACCAGACAGACTTTGACAAGCATTTTGCTCTTTCTCTGAACAAGTTATATGCCTGGAGTCTTGTGGATTATGAGAGAGTAGTCATGCTTGATGCAGATAATGTCTTCCTCAGAAAACAGATGAACTTTTTTAATGTGGGCAGTTTTGTGCAGTCTTTATCAACCCTTGTATTTTTCATACTGGGCTTTTTGTTTTACAGTTGTCTTGAGTTTTTTATGATTTTGCATTCCGTTTACTTTATATTGCTTTTTATTTAATGCCGTTTGAATTCTAGATTTTGCGGCAGGATTTTAGTTTACAGCGTTTTTAGGTTGTCATTTTCGAATAGCCGTTTTGTTCTGTTTTTTCATTCATAGGCGGATAAGGTTTTCAAACATATGCTGCATCAACTGGCTACAGGGCTGAAAAATGAGGATAAAAACAATTGGGATAATCCATACGACCAGTGGTGCAAAGTGTCATGCCTGGGTGAGAGTTCTTTTCATGTGTCACATTGCAACCGAAATAAATAATTCCGCCAGCCCCAAAAAGTAATTGCACCGTCCTCCTTTCACACGCATATGGTTCTACGGCTCTTGCGGTGACAAGAAAATAAGAAAAAAGGGTGGCTGGGTTGTCCTGAAGAAAGTTTAATAGTAAACTTCATCAAATATTAGGAATTATTGTAAGCCTTCGATTGATTAATAAAGTTGAGGTACAATCCACATAGACAGTCAAATATTGTCAACATTTTAATACTAGTATACCTAAAAAAAAAAATATATATATATATATAATACGCCGAGGGTAGCCTATTTTTCGTGTGGATTAGGGTTGATTAAAATAGGCGCTTCGAAAAGGATTACTTTCAGCATATATATATATATATAAAAGCTAGTAGCAGTCGATTTATGATTAATGGTTAGGGTTAGAGTTAGAGTTAGGATTAGGGTTATTTTTTATGGTTGGAATGTATGGTTATGGTTAGTGTTAGTGTTAGTGTTAGAGTTAGGGTTAGGGTTAGTGTTAGGGTTAGGGTTAGGGTGATTTTTATAGTTAGGGTTAGGGTAATTTTTTATGGTTAGGATGTAGGGTTATAGGTTTGGATTAGGGATATTGTTAGGGTTAGAGAGAGGGTTACGGTTAAGGTTAAGGTTAGAGTTAGGGTGAGGGTTAGGGTTAGGGTATTTTTTATGGTTAGGATGTACGGTTATAGGTTTGGGTTAGGGTTAGAATTACGGATAATGTTAGGGTTAGAGAGAGGGTTGCAATTAGGGTTAAGGTTAGAGTTAGGGTGATTTTTACAATTAGGATGTATGGTTATGGGTTTAGGTTAGGGTTAGAGTTAGGGTGAGTGTTAGAGTTAGAGAGAAGGTTACATTTAGGGCTAGGGTTAGGGTTAGAGTTAGGGTTAGGGTGAGGGTGATTTTTTTGATTAGGATGTACGATTATGAGTTTGGGTTAGAGTTAGAGTTAGGTTTAGTGTTAGAGTTAGGGTTACGATTAGGGTTAGGGTTAGGGTTAGGGTTATTTTTATTATTAGGGTGTACGGTTATGGGTTTGGGTTAGGTTAGGGTTAGCGTTAGTGTTAGGGTTAGAGAGAGGGTTATGATTAGGGTTAGGGTTAGTGTTAGGGTTAGGGTTAGGGTTGGGGTTACGGTTCAAGTTAGGATTAGGGTGATTTTTACAGTTAGGATGTATAGTTATGGGTTTGGGTTAGGGTTAGGGTGATTATTACGCTTAGGATTAGGGTTAGAGTTACGATTAGGGTGATCTTTTACAGTTATGGGTTTGGGTTACAGTTAGAGTTAGGGTTAGGGTTAGAGTTAGAGTTAGGGTTAGTGTTAGGATGTACAGTTTAGGAATAGGGTGTAGGGTGAGGCATAGGATTAGTATCATCTTAATGGTTAGACAAAGGGTTAGCATTAGGGTTTAGGATTTGGGTTAGGGTTATTTTATATAGTTAGAATGTATGGTTATGGGTTAGGGTTAGGGTTAGGGTTAGAGTTATGGTTATGGTTATGGTTATGGTTAGGGTTAGGGTGATTTTATGGTTAGGGTTAGGGTTAGAGTGATTAGAACAAGGGTTAGGGTTAGAGTTAGGGTTAGGTTTAGGGTTAGGGTTAAAGTTAGGGTAAGGGTTAGGGTTAGGGTTAGAGATAGGGTTATAATTATGATTAGGGTTAGGGTTAGGATTAGGGTAATTTTTAAAGTTGGGGTTAGGGTTAGAGTTACAATTAGGGTATTTTTTAGGGTTAGGATGTACGCTTATGGGTTAGGGTTAGGGTTAGGGTTAGGGTTAGAGCTAGGTTTAGGGTTAGAGTTAGAGTTAGGGTTAGGGTTAGGATGTACAATTTAGGAATATGGTGTAGGGTGAAGGGTAGGATAAGTATCATCTTAATGCTTAGAGCAAGGGTCAGGGTTATAATTAGGATTAGGGTTAGGGTTATAGTTATAGTTGTAGTGATTTTTATAGTTAGGATGTACAGTTATGAGTTTGGGATAGGGTTAGAGTTAGGGTTAGGGTTAGTGTTAGTGTTAGGGTCAGTATTAAGGTTAGAGTTAGGGTTAAGGTTAGCATTATGATAAGGGTTAGGGTTAGTATTAGGGTTAGAGTTAGGGTTAAGGTTAGCATTACGATTAGGGTCAATGGTATAATTAGGGTTAGGGTTAGGGTGTATAATTTAGAGTTAGGAGTAGTATTATGTTAATGGTGAAGGTTAGGGTTAGGGTTAGGGTTAGTATTAGGGTTAAGGTTAGAATTATGATTAGGATCAATGGTCTAATTAGGATTAGGTCTTACATCATTTTTAGTATTAGGGTGATCCCACAATAGTGGGTTACACTTTTTTGCCTAAACAGACATTGAAGTCTACATTTTGAAAAAAAACTTTCAGATTCGGATGCATATTGTTGTTAAACTGTTTCAAATCAGAAGATGAAGTAAACTAGAGTCTTTTAATATTTTTTGTCTAGATTCTAAATATATTTTGTTCTTTTTTTTGAATTGATTTGAATGGTTTTTTTTCTCCCACAAAAACTTCTATGTTGCTGAAAATGTCATTTTCAAAAAGTTACATTGACTTCATAGAGCATAAAGATTTTTTTTAAGATAGATATCAATGCAATTCTTTCGGATTTGGTTTTGTAACATCCATACAGAGGGCATACAATCGGTTTGACAATTTTATCATGATTATTTCATATTTTATGAATATTTGAAGTAGAGTAAACCATAATTTTGAAATACCTTGACTGCATAGCTTATAACTTATTGTGTATTTATCAAAATTCAATTTTTTTTTGATAGAAAGTAGACTCGAAGCCAGAGAGCACTATTATTTTTTTTTAAAATTCTCCTTTCTACTATTTTTCATTGAACGTCAAACTTGGAGGTTTATATTCAATAAAAAACCTACATTCGATGCACGTCAAATAACA
The DNA here is from genome assembly GCA_018584345.1 of Thuja plicata. NCBI lineage: Eukaryota > Viridiplantae > Streptophyta > Pinopsida > Cupressales > Cupressaceae > Thuja > Thuja plicata. Next base: position 335,010 of record MU223443.1, on the reverse strand, counting down.
TAGACCTAAATAATTCAAAAATTGTCAAATCTATATTCGTTAGAAAGATCATTCAAAGTACTTGTGTGAGGCAAAAGGAAGTCTCCTTATTCTTCCATTTGAGCCATGTGCTTGAGCCCCAAAGCCATGAAAACTACAAATTTCTATCAACCTTTTCAAATGGCCTATAACCAGGGACTTTCGATCGAAACTACTTTTTATTAAAATTCATTTCATGATTTGGCATTTGTTAACCATTTAACAAAGTACTTTCGATAGAATGTCAGCAGTTTCGATAGAAAGTTAGAGATGACTTTCGATAGAAACCTATGTCGGCCTATTTGGTGCCATCTCAGGTTCAGAATGATTAAATATAAATAAATATATGTTTTCGTCATCTTATTAATTTGAAATTTGCAAAATAATTTGCATTTTGGAAAAAGAAGACTTTTGAAATTGAATTTTTTCAAATTTTGTCAAAATTTAGTGGAACAATTTTGGCAACATGTGATGGGAAATAAAAAGAGAAGGCTAAATAAGAGTACACGACATTATTCAGAAGGGACTGAACAAAGACTACGTGAAGAAGCTCAGGAAAGATATTATCATAAGAAACAAGGTACACATCTCTCTCTCTCTCTCTCTCTCTCTCTCTCTCTCTCTCCATATTTTAAGTTGATGGTTATAACTTGTCTTAATGAAACATGTAAGTATGATATTGCAATACCTATTTAGACCTAATTTGATAAAGAAGACCTAATTAGACCTATTAGGACATAATTAGATCTAAGACCCTAAACACTACCTAATTAGATCTAAGACCCAAAACCTTAAACCTTAAACCATAAACCCTAGAAACCCTACCTAATTACACCTTGATTAGGACATAATTAGACCTAAGACCTAATTAGAGATCTATTAGGACCTATATTAAGACCTAATACATGTGCTCATAATAGTCCTAAACTAATAGGAACTAAATTATGATATAATTTTTTATTTAGTAATAGGACGTAAGAGTACCCCATAAGACTAAATACTCAAGGCTAATTAGTGCATAAATAATTTAAGACCTAATTAGACCTTTAATATGACTAATTAATACATATTATGAGTAATAGACCTACTAGTTCGTAATATTAGTAATAGGACCCACTTAGATCCAATTAGATCCTTTAGGACCTAATTAGATCTAATTAGACTCTTTAGGACCTAATTATATCCAATTAGAAGGTATTAGGACCTAATTAGATCCAATTATACCATTTAGGACCTAATTAGACCCAATTAGACCTATCGGGACCTCTGATAGGTTATATGACCCCTTAAGACCCCATTAGACCCACTGAGACCCAATTAAACCCTTGATTATACCTATTAGACCTTATTGTACCTATTAGGACCCACTGAGATCCAATTAGACCCTTTAGGACCTAGTTAGATCCAATTAGACCCTTTACCTGACCCAATTAGATCCAATTAGACCCTTTAGGACCTAATTAGACATAATTAGAGCCAATTAAACCCTTTAGGACCTAATTAGATCCAATTAGACCCTTTAGGACCTAATTAGATCTAATTAGGCCCATTAGGACCTTATTAGATCCAATTAGACCCTTTCAGACCTAATTAGACCCTTTAGGACCAAATTAGATCCTTTATAGCCTATATATATATACACACACACACACACACATGTTTTTAAGTTTGATAAAATATTACAAGAAAACATGTTATAAAGTGTGGAAAAACATGTACTACATGTACACACATCAATAAATTAAAAACTCACCTATCCACTACTGATATCATCATCGAGTGAGTCCTGATGACGTACACAATCAGTGCTCAAAGTAGGAGTAACAAGAGGCATATCCTAGTAGAGAAAAAAGTAACTTTAAATGCATCTAGATGAAATATTGCAAATTTAAATAACTTAAATTGTAATATTAAATATATATAATCTAATAATTTATACCTATATAGATGGTGGCACCTGATAGTACTCAGACTCCCTAGCCTTGATCCTATCAACCAAGATATAAATATTTTGCTGCGTCTGGTCCAAGCTCATCTGTGCATCTGCAACATGCGGAGACTGCACACGTCTCTCTAATGATGAATGCAACAGACTAACCAAATGAGATGGCATGGAAGTCGTATCATCATGTGTCATAAAATCTAGGTAACCTGTAGTGGCCATGCTAAAGTCAACATCCTCAAGGCCAACATCAAAGAACTGGTGCCCTACATTGACTAAAGGGTTTCTACATTGTGCCTCTCCCTCTCCAGTAATAGAGTGGTTAGTAGGTGGATCCTCATGAGAACTACCACTATGGCCACACTCTAGGTAAGAATGATGTGGCTAGGCATATCTAATAGTATCCACATGAGCTCTAACGCTCGATATGGGGATATCATTCTCTATAGCTATAAATGCATATGCATCCAACAGATCCTCAGAAAAACTAGATAATGTGACCCATACCATCTCTCCTATAAGTCCCTCTAGGATAGAATGTGAAGGGATCCCCACTACAGTATACATGTCATGTGTGGTCCCGCTAGAGGATGCTCCAACTGACGATCTGGAGTGTAGTTGAGACATCAAGCAATGACCAACACAATCTCTCGATATGGATGTAGCAGCAGTTGCAATATCCCCCACACTATCAATCACACCTCAAAGTTGGGTGCTATGGATAACATCATCAGCAACCGGGTCCCAATGAAGGAGCTATCGCATGTGCCCTCTGAACAACAATGGCCCCGTGTACTGGCCTCTGGCGATTTGCTTGACGATAAGCGTCTCTATCAGCAAGTCTGCGACACCCCTGTCCTAGATGTCCTAGAAAATTAGTGTAATTAACTACCCTCCCTGAATGAACCTTAGCAAAAATCTGGTGTGCAAAGTACAATGGAATCTAGTCATTATTTGGATAATGACCATGAGCAGCTAGAAATTGTGGATATATCAATGCTGATATGGCTAGATCCTGACACCTCCTTGTTAGAAATAGGAAATGTCTTATTCTCCCAAGAACACCTACATGCACGACTATCACAAGAAGAAGCAAAGACAGAAGAGAAGAGAAGAAACTATGGCGGCCAAAAAGCTAGAGACATGAAATCCATGTTGAAAGAAAAAAACTTCTATATTATCAACAATAGAATAAAATACAATCTCCTTCTCCTTAATGAAAAGTAAAGCGGTGAGTCCTTATAAAAGGATACCGAAACCCTAAAGGGGAAAACCCTAAAGAATTATAAGTTGCCTAAGTATAATTTAAGCATAGAGTATAATAGACTAATAATTAAATGATTTAATTATTAGCTATTATATGACTACTCTAATACCCCCCTTAAGTGTAACTTAGGGAGAAGCAAAACCTAGGAAACTACTGCAGAAAGTAGGAAAGATGGGTCCCGGCAACAAGGCCTGATCAAGAACTCAAAACAAGAAATAAACTAGATGAAGGAAACTAAGCCTCCAATTTATGGAAAGGTGTCCCAGAGAAAGGAAAAAGAAAAAGCAAGAAGCATCTATGAAGCATGTAGCTGAAAACTCTGTCAGAAGAGACTGCTGGAACCCCCACTGAAGTGCATGACCAGGTAGAGAAGACAATGTCTGAAGAGCTGATCAATTGAACCAGGAAGCAATAGACCCAACAACTGAACCCCCCCCATAATGCTGAACTGGGAGAGGTGACAGAAACATTGAAATGCAATGCCAGAAACATCTGCAGAAAGAAGAACCAGGAACACCAACAGTGCAACAGAAGTACAAAAATAGGATAAAGGGCGGTGTCACCGAAACACAGCATGGGCTAATGTCATGGAAGGTACGCTCACTTGACAAAGGTGGATGAGCCTAAAATGGCATAATCATCATAACCCCTCATGGCACTTTATAACAGAGTGCGAGTACAAAAACCATACAAGGTGTACAAGATCCCAGATATGCAGAAGTAGGCACTTTATCTCAGTGCATTTACAGAAAGAAGATGCAACAGTGGAGAAGCATACAAGCTCAGAAGTCAGAAAGAAGAGTGAGCCAGAAGTACAGTAGAAGAGATCCCAGGACCTGTAAACCCAAGCAATCCGCCAGAGTATAAAAACTGCCAAACTCAAAGGAGAGATAATCTGGAGTAGAATCTGGAAAAAATACCCTTACAACTGAATAGTTCACTAAACCAGCTTTCCAACGATATCTGGTTTGCCAAAAATAGAGTCCGGATGAGAAAGATATGGCTCCCGGAAGGCAAAAACAAACATCAAACTTTGACAGTAAAAAAAATATCAAAATAGCAGAACCCAAAACCCTAACTACCATCATCAGAAAGTGCTCAAAAAGAGCTTTCCGACAGTATATGAAAGTAAGAAAAAGACCCCCGGATGCTCAAGATAGAGTGAAAACAGTCCGGGAGGGAAAAAAGGGCCCCAAAAAAAATTTTAAAGCCCCTGATGCTGAGAAGGGACTAGCCCCTGGGCGCATGGCGCACGCAGGGGGCTGGGGCAGAGCCCCTGGTCACCCATGTGACCGCTGCGCAAAACAAAAAGGGGCCACGGGTTTAAAAAGGGCGGCGGGGGCCGCGGTGGGAGGCGGGCCGGGAGGCGGCGAGCAGAGGTCGGCGGGGCCGGGCGGCGGCGGAGCTGCGGTGGTGGCTGGCGGTGGGGGCCGCAGAGTGGGGCGGCGACCCGGTGGCGGGGGGCCACGAAGGGTGGCGGTGTCGGAGGTTGGCGGCGGCGCAGTGGCCGCAGGGGCAGCGCGGGAGCCATAGGTGGAGCGCGGGCGGCGCGCGCCCAAAAAACTCTAAAAAACAATATTTTTTTAATTTTTTTCTTGAAAAATGTGCCCGTACGGCCCTAGAATGCCATAAAATTTTCCCCAGACGCTCCGGTGTCCAAATCGGACGTGTCTTATATGGATTTTGGGGTTTTTGGGCCTTCCGGACGCAACCGTGAGGTCGGTTTTGGTCTAAAGTGCACCAAAAAAACAAAGACCCCCCAGAACCAATAAAAAATACTAGAAAAATCTCTGAAACCCTCTGTGTCTGGTGCGCTTCAAAAAAACAAAAATAGTGAGCAGCAAGCGAGCTCTGATACCATGTTAGAAATAGGAAATGTCTTATTCTCCCAAGAACACCTGCATGCACGACTGTCACAAGAAGAAGCAAAGACATAAGAGAAGAGAAGAAACTATGGCGGCCAAAAAGCCAGAGACATGAAATCCATGTTGAAAGAAAAAAGTTTCTATATTATCAACAATAGAATACAATACAATCCCCTTCTCCTTAATGAAAAGTAAAGTGGTGAGTCCTTATAAAAGGATACCGAAACCCTAAAGGGGAAAACCCTAAAGAATTATAAGCTGCCTAAGTATAACTTAAGCATAGAGTATAATAGACTAATAACTAAATGATTTAATTATTAGCTATTATATGACTACTCTAACACTCCTAACCTGATATCCCTTCATTTACTGTAAGTCTGCATAAGATGGAAAAACTTCCCTTTTCAGGGTCTCTTTAGGTACTAAAGCCTGTACCTCCTTGAGAGAAAGACCAGAGCCAACCTCTTGTCTCTTCCTCTCAAGTATGACCTCTATAAAATATGGGCCATAGGGAGTGGTACCTTGAATGTCATCCCTAATACTAATCAAACTAGTAAGTATGGATTGACATGTGCTCTTATAGATAGTAGAGCTAGTCGTATTATTAATAGAATCTTGCAACCTTTGAATTTCTCTAGTAGTGTGTGTAAATAGTTCCTCAGGAGGCATCGATGCATCTGCCATATGTGATGTGTAATAATATGTCTAATAGATATATATATATGTATGTACCTGAAAGATTTTATTTACTGTCAAATGAAGTCTACATATATATTTTCCTAGAATTTAATTGAAACTAAAATGAAAGTACACATTTCGCTACATTATTTCAAAGTAAAATCAATTACATTTAAACCAATTACACACATATACACATACATCTTTATGTATAAGTGACAGTTCATATCTACACACACACACACACACATATATATATGACATATGTACACATAAGTACATATACATACATATGACATGTACACATGTACATATATACATACATATTAAACATGTACATACATGTATACACACACACACACACACACACATATATATATATATGGCATACATGTACATGACATACATATATACATATGTACATGTACATATATACATACATACATGTATGACATACATACATATACATGTACACATATATGTACATATGTATATACATACATATATGTATATCATATATATGTATATACATACATGTATATGTACATACATACATAAATATAAATACACACACACACACACACACATATATATATATGTAAATGCATATGACATGTACATACATTTATACATGTACGTACATGTACATATGACATACATACAACATATACATGTATGTATACATATATACATACATACAATATGACATATATATAACATGCATATGACATACATGTACATACATACATACATACATATGACATATGTATGTACATAGATATGTATATGACATAAAAACATATATATATATATATACACACACATACACACACACACACGCACACACACATATATATACATATGATGACATTAAGTTTTTCCATTAGTATTGCAAAAGAAAAATAGAGCAGAGATCATCAGTATAGGCATACCTGACAGACAACATACTGCCTTACCCGACGAGATGACAATGCTTGTCATAAAAATGCTAAGTATAAAATTACCCGACAAACACAGACAAGTGTTGAACTGACGACAAAGCATAAAGCACATCATCGATGGTACAGTTTTATGAACATGGCCGATAGAGCAGAAAAGGCAAGGAACCCGACGAACAGTTCAATATAGGGACACTCACGGAGCAGAAGCCTGACAGAGAAAAGAATGAAAGAAACCCGACAGACTGACAGAGCAGCCCGAGTATCAGAACTGATAGTCGGTTACAGAACCCGCAAATAGTGGATCTAACTTTCCACGTCAGATAAAACATTGTAATTCTATTTATAGAGTTTTAATTTGTTTTAAATCATTACTTGAGGGTCAAGCAAGTATATTGTAATTATTTTAAAGCATCCTAACGGATCTAAAACATAAATAACTAAAGATCAAGGTCAAGTTGTAAACCTTGGATCTAGAGTCTACTTGAAAAGCGACCTAGAAACTAGTCTATATAGATTTTCAATCATTTGTAATAGAAAGAGTTGATAAATGATTGTAGCCACAAACAGAATCTAAGCAGCAGAAGTGAATTCATGCAAAGTTCAGAAACATAATCATATCAGTTCTCAAGAACACAGACAAGGCTACTAACGAGCAGAGACAAGGTATCATTCAATCACTCAAGGTGATTACATATACATTGTAAGCTTTATAGGATATGTTATCAGCAATTAGAGATTGCATATACTATCAGATCAACATTTATAATGTAGTTTCATTCTAACAAGTGCATCACATTAGAAATCATTTAGTAGAAGGTGGACTTAACAGTTCTTGAAAAATCTCTTAATAGAGTGCACACTTAACGGTGTTGCTAAAGCTTCAAATGAAGTAGCTCCTAATAGGTCTCCACTCTAATACTCCTAACAGGGTAGATCATCAAAAGTGATAAAATTAGAATCCTTAACCAGCTCCCTTCTTATCTGCAGATAGTGAAGTTTTGTGGGTGGTGTAGGAGCACACCTAACTCAAACCCCTAGCTCCTTATTTATGGCATGTACTAACTCTAGCCAAGTCAGGAGAGTGTGTGTGGACCTTAGAAGGTCATTTTTTTTCCCTTAGATGGATATGACTAGGTCAATCCATGTCTAGATAGGTTTCTTAGTTGGTTTCCTTTAGTTGTGTGTGTGTGTGAGGTAGTTGGTAAGCCTCTGGAAATCCAACCAAGGCATCGGGAACTTTGGATA
>MU223443.1:283862-308256 GCA_018584345.1 Thuja plicata | reverse complement strand
AGACTCTAATAGCATATACAGGCAATAAGGTTCTTAAGATTTTACTTACCACTGTCTCCTCTTCAAGTGTACCTCCAACACCTCGTATAGCATTGACTACTTCTTTTATTCTTGTGTTGTATTGTGTAATGTTTTCACCTTCCTTTATTCTGAGATCATCAAACTTTCCTCTAAGGCTTTCTGCCTTGGCTCTCAGAACATTTGTATCACCTCCATGTACAAGCTTCAATTTGTCCCACATTGTCTTTTCAGTTTTACAATCTTTGACATCTTCAAATTTAGCATCAGAGAGTGAGGAAGAAATCTCTATAACAATGCAGTTATGCTCATGCTTCACTCTCAATTGATCTACTATCAATGGTCCTGTAGGAAACACATATTCAGTATCTAAGTATTGAGTAATATCATTTCCAATACCTGATAAGTGGAGTCTTATCCTGCTTTGCCACGAAGCAAAGTTGTCTTTGTTCAACTTAGGCACTTCTCGTCTGTTCATCTTGTGATCTTTACTTAGGTTTTGAAACCTTCCTTTAAGCACACAAGCTCTGATACCAATTGTTAGTAATAAGTGAGAGGGGGGGTGAATCAGTGGCCTCAAAATTTTATCCTTTAAACTTTAATCCACCATTCAATACACCTCAGATTATTAAATCCCTACAAGATGCATGCCTCAAAATACTTTGAAATAATTAACTATCTGTCGGTTTACCTTGTCTGTCCTTATTCTCCTTGATTACCGATAAGCAGTAAAACTTATTTACCGATACTCAGTAAATATGTAGAGTATACCAATCAATCCAGAAATACATATGTGAAATGTAAAACAATGAAGTAATAAACCATACACACATAACACATGGATTTTAACGTGGAAACCCTGTTAAGAGAAAAAACCACTGGGATCGGTACCCCAAATTTTCACTCTTCTGAAGTGAGCCCTGTTAGGAGCCAACCCTGTTAAAGGTTACAAACACACTGTTAAGTGTGACCTTGTTATAGGATTTGTATACATAGGTTGTCACTTAGTATCTGGCATCTATTTTGCTACCATCCTTGAATCAGCCTTCTTCTTGGACTGTTAATAGGCTTTAGGCAAATATTGCTACCATCCTTGAATCAACCTTCTTCTTAGGCTGTCAATAGGATTTATGCAAATTCAATGCTATTTTCATGAATCAACCTTTTTGGTAATCTCTTAGGATATACCTCAATTATAGAAGACTGTTAAGTCCTGCTCTGTTAAGAGACTTAATGCTTCAATGGTTAAACTGAAACACAATGACATGTTTCTAATGCAACTTGAATTGTAGATTTTCAGATCTATTTAAGTACAATACGTCTCTGATCAATGTATCAATTCAATTCCTTTGTGCTCCACACTCTCTGCTTTATGATGTTGTGCTTCACTGTTTGTCGATGTCTACAAAATTCTTTAGCTCTCCCTTAGCTTGATTCATCAGGACTATATGAAGTTTATCCTTCACCAGTTTCTCTTCAGCATCCTCTTTCTATTCACTCCCTTTTCGTGTATCTGATTGCATGCGGAAATGAATTATGCTTTCCTCTTATATAGACATGATATTCCTTAATTCTTGATTCTTGATTCTCGATTCTTGGCGTGAAAAACAATCTAGCCGATCTGATTTACGGCTTTAACTCCTGATTTATCACGTAGTTATCTTCTTGCCAACTGTATAAATATTCTTTAAATCAATTACTTAACTGTGGTCGAATAAAATAAATAAAACAACCAGTTAAGTCTATCCTTAAGCTCTACCAGCTAGATATTTTGTCATTTTCTGATCTCTCTGTTTCATCGGTCAATTCTGCAGTTCATCGTTGGTGACAACTACCAGTTCTGTCAGTGTAACTCCAATTAGCTTCAGGATCTCCGTCCGTTGGGCATCATTGGATCTTGCTCGTTGGGCAACTCTGTTTTCAACTCATTGGGCAACACTGTCTTTTGCTCGTCGGTTATTACTGTGACTTTTTCTCTGTCTTTACCGATGGTGTACACTCCGTCGGTGTTGTCTGTCACTTAGTGAATACTTGACGTTTATGCATTGCAAAAAGCATAATATTTGCTCCATTGATTCTCTGAAGTATTTGGCATTATGTACATGACCGTACAGATGATATCAAGTTGACATCAATGACAATACAAACCATTAACTGTTTTAATGTTTTGCATCATCTTCAACTTAACATTATCAAACATTCAATCAGTTACATGTCATCATCAAATTCACGATTTGAGTTAGTGAGCCTAAAATTTTGAATTTTATCTCACTAATAATGATAGGGATGTGGAAGTATCCACTTGAACATAAATTTAAGGATACTACAAGAAAATCTCTTTTCCTATAACTTTATAATGCATACGCATTCACCAATTTTAGAAATGATGTTTCTCAACTGTGAATAAGGGGAAAATAATTAAGTCTGATCAAAAAAATAGAAGAAAGCACCAAATCAAGGGCCCCAAGGATGTAAATTTAATTTTGATTTCATCGTACACTAGGTCTTCCAATGATCACCTCATGCCACAAAAATAAGGATCTTAAAATATTGAGACATGGTGTATGTGTGTGGGTGTGCACACGTGTGTATGCACACGTGTGCACCCAACCCTGGAATATAATTCTTCAGCAAACAAGAGCACCATGTAGCTAAAAAAAACCAATACTGAATGTATTAGCTTAATACAATCGCTACATGAAAACAATCAAATAGAAATACGACAATGTTATAATTGGATAAAATTTAAACAATCTTTTAAAAAAATTATAGAATGTCTCTGCCGAGGAGTCAAATTTTTGATGCTACAAATAGATTTGTTGGTTACTTAAGCATCGTCTTTGTTGGCAACAGTTTTGCCAACTAAAATATATATAAAAATTGTTATGTAAAATTCAATGTAATGACAAGAAAGCTCTTGGGTAGTTGTAGGAAACTGATAGTTGGCATTCTTAACCAAATGTCAAGTGAATAAGGATTAGCATTGCATAGACATTACATGGAAATAAAAGTTGTATCTTTCTACCAATTTCTTGTGTTATGTATTGTGTCTAAATTACTATGTTATCTATATTTTGTTCACATTCTTGTTTGTTCAAAATATTAAACATATACCCCAAAGGAAGTAAACATTTTGGATTTTTTGCTTGTTTGGACCTAGAGATCTGAAGGAAGGATAACAGGTGGGATGGCGGGATAATGGGTCGTAGGTTTGAACAAGTGGTAGTAACTGATAGTGACATCAAGGACAACAAGGAACAAACCAGAGAGCATCAAGTGACAGAGGACTTGGTGTGTGTGTGTAGGAAGTTTTGGTCGATCAATACGTGTAGAGGGAGGCTTATGAGAGCATAGTCCCTACAAACACGATGCGCAACAAACTCATGGTACAACCTACAATCTATGATCTAGTGGGATGGCGGGATAATGGGTTGTAGGTTTGAACAACAAGTGGTAGTAACTGATAGTGACATCAAGGACAACAAGGAACAAGCCAGAGAGCATCAAGTGAAAGAGGACTTGGTGTGCGCGTGGGAAGTTTTGGTCAATCAATACGTGTAGAGGGAGGCTTAGGAGAGCATAGTCCCTACAAACACAATGCGCAACAAACTCATGGTACAACCTACAATCTATGATCTAGTGGGAAGTCTTCCAAGGTTGTTGGCTCACATTCTGATTGAACTACAAGAACAACACAAGGAGAAGCGATGTTGGAAGTAAATACTACAATCGTACAAGGAAAGGAATCAAAGGGAGGAGGAAGAGCATGACACAAATAGATGATGTACCTCCAGAAATTCTATCAATTAATGCCCCTTCAGCCAAACAAAGATAGAAGAAGATGTAACCCGGGAGAGAGAGAGAGAGAGAGAGAGAGAGAGAGGGTCTCTTTGAATCGGGGAACAGAGTAAAAGGCAATGACGGTTACAGAGAATCGTCAAGGAATCCCTAAGTCTACCACAAAGAAAAAGTCAAAGTGTTAGCCAAAGCCGAAGTTGAGAGAGGCGAGAGCCACTCGACAGAGAAGGCATAACACAACACGTGGTGGAAGTGGAAGGAGATTTCCAAAAGCCTATCGCTCCCTGATGAGATAGGAGAAGATCTTGTCGACCAAGCAAGTAATCCATGTATACAAGCAATGTCGAATGAGGACTCAGAGTCCACAGAGTGTGGTTCGTCAGTGCACTCTACACATGACGAATATGATGAAGAGAGAAACCTCAAGAGTGACGTAGCTGAAATATTTGAGAACACTCTGTTAGGCATTGAGAACCTATTCATATCAGAGGAATCAAGGATTAGGGACTCAAAGCCAAAGACTCCAGGGAGGAGGGAGTACAAACACGATGGAGGTGACCAAGGTGTGGATGATGCAAGTGGATGTGTACAAGACTCACACGTGGCAGAGAGTGAAATGAGGCATCAGAACATGACTGAGAAAGGTACACTCCATTTTGGTCTGATACACATGGTGTATACTAACCAAGAACAATGGTGAACACCCCGGAGAAGCAAAATCTCCCAAAATTCACAAGGAATGGATCGAACGACCTTGTATGTCATTGTAGGACTTGTGTGACAATATGGGAAGCCAATGGTGAATATGACCATGATTATTGGTTGAAGGCATTCCCGAACACATTACAGGGAATGGCCAGTGATTTCTACACAGACCTGCCAAGAGGGAGCAAAGCGACATGGAACGACCTAAAGAGCGCATTCAAAGAACAATTCAAATTGTTAAGAGATGACAACAAAATAGTGACATAAATCTCCAACATGAAGCAAGAAAAAAGAGAGACCGTATGGGCTTACAATTGTAGGCTCAAAGAGTTTCTTGGTAGGTTGGAAAGTCAACCAACGGATGGGCTAAAAAAAAGATGGTTCAATAAAGGGTTGATCTCGCCACTGTGAACAAAGATAAAGTCATTGCCTCCATCCTCGTACACTAACGGCTACAATCGAGCAATGGACAGCGAGAGTGAGAACAAAACGTCTCGAGGGAAAAAGAAGGCTAGCGGTGATGACAGTATTAATGATAACTCTAAAAGAGATTCCAAGATTATACAAGCCCTTTGGAGGGAAATGATGAAAATCATAAAAGAGCTGAGGGAAGAAAAAGAAAGGGCTAATGAGGGTAAGGAGCTATGGTGGACCGACTGCAAATTTGAAGGCCACAAGAAGGCTAACTGCTCAAAAAAATATTTTTGCAATATTTGTCAAGTATTGGGACATTCCATTAAGGAATGCACATACAACTTGAAGACCAGAAGTACACAAGTGTTCTTCACCAAAGCGGAGAAACCAACTCCACCAACCACATCGACAAGGGCACCTGCAACTCCAATGCCTCACCAAGTGGATACCGCAATAACCGGCGAGGGAACAATAGCAACTATAATACACCCAAAAGTAGAATTCAGCACGACGTGGAGGGTCAACCCATGATCCAATATTGAAGGTGCAACAAGTGGAGTCACTTCACGCGGGACTATCAAAGCGGGAAAAAGAATGGAATTTTGTTGTGCAAGGGGTGTGGTCTAAGGAACCATGAGGACACCTCAAGGAGGTATTGTCGATCACCAAACTTCAAACCAAGAAAGATGCATACTCTGCCCCCACATGGAGAACGAAAGACTTCGAGAAGCCAAGGCCAATATTGAATGGGAAATGGAGGATAGAAGAAGAACCTCTCACAACACTATGAGTAATCATCTACAGTAAGAGTCTAAAAAGGCCATTATGAGACAAATGTTGCAAGTCAACGTACCCATACAAGTATTAGACCTTCTAGAGACAATGACACAGTTAAAGGTGGTCATTACCAATGTATTTGGTAATAACATAATTGACTAGGACAATGGCAAGCCGACGGAGGAACAAAAAGATAATCTCACTACTGACTTGATGTTACTCTAATAGGCATTAGAAGGAAACCTCCTATGGTCGAGATGCAGATAATGGGACGAAAGCTAACAAATGTCATCGTGGGCAGAGGCTTTAGTGTGAATGTACTACTAGAGGAGGCATAAAAGACCCTCGGCAAGCCAACCCTCTAGCCACCAACCTTCCATTTGGTAGATGTCAACCAGCATAGCATCAAACTAATTAGGACGCTCATGGCATAGAAGGTAATCACTGGAACTCAACAATTCTTCTTGGATTTCGTTATCATCCCATTGGAAAAGAATGCATATGATGCCCTTCTTGAAAGAGGTTGGTTGATCACAGCAAAAGAAAACCACAATTCGAAGAAGAACACACTCTCAATTGAAAGTGATCGAAGGAAGTACACCATTGACCTACGAAATCTGGCAGTCAATCAAGACTATCATCGGACTCAAAGTTTGAAGGCAGAGAATTTGGCATGGAAGGAGGCGAGATTGAACCCAATACTAAGGGGATATTGGAACTTGGAAATTTCTCAAAAGATGAAACAAGTTCCTACAATGGGTTCTTCCACTAGCAGATGGAGGATTATGAAGTCTTCCACCTGGGATGCAATATTTTGGAAATTGAAGAAGTCGGCACGAAGAGTGACACTTTCCCTACTGAGTATGGTGAGTACAAAGACGGTGTGCTAAGAGGGGATGACACACCGACCCATCATTTTGAGAGGGATAAGGTAGTCAAATACAAGGAACCAAACATACAAAAGGTAAACTTGAGAGAGGAAGATATCCCGAAGGTGGTCTTGGTTGGGGACAACTAGGACCTCATACTCAAGACAACTGTATTTAGAATATTCATGGAGTATAAAGATGTTCTTTCCAGGACGTACAAATATTTGAAGGGAATACCACTAGAACTGTATACACAGGATTCCTCTTGTTTGAGGTGCATAGCCCATATGGAAGAGGACATACCAGATGAATAGAAATTATGTCGTCAAGGTTTAGGAGCAAATAGAAAAAATATTGGAGGCATGCATCATTTTCAAAGTGCAAACAAGTGATTGGGTTTCACCCATTGTCATTTCCTTGAAGAAACAACCAAACTAGATTTGGATCTGTGTGGATTCCAGATGCCTTAACGCAATCACAATCAAGGACCATTTCACAATCCCATTCATTGACAGCATACTAGAAGAGGTGGCGAGTAATGAGATGTACTTGTTCATGGATGAGTTTTCTGAGTACAACCAAACCAGCATTGTTAAGGAGGACAAATTAAAAACCACATTCATGGTCGAAGATGGAGTGTGTGTACAACCGAATGTTGTTCGAACTATGCAACACCCCTACCACTTTCCAAAGAATAATATTACATATCCGACAAGATGTTAGTGGGCAATTTTAAAGCCTTCCTAGATGATTGGTCTATCTACAATGGAAAGGACACCCACCTCACAGTACTGAAGGAATGTATGGAAAGATGTCATAGGGCACATATGGCTCTCATCCCAAAGAAGTGTCGGTTCATGGTACTGCAGGTTAAATAACTTGGCCACATAGTATGCAAGGAGCATTAAAGACAAACCCAAACAAGGTAGGGGTTATCATCTAGATGGAGAGTTTCAAGGATGTAACAGGGATCAAATCATTCTTGGGGAACATAGACTACTACCAAAGATTTATCAAAGGCTTTGCATAGATATTGTATCTATTGGACCGAATAATGAGGAAGGATGAACCATTTGTTTGGGGGGCAAAGCAAGAAAAGGCATTTGAAGAACTTAAGTCCAGATTGGTGAGCACGCTCATCCTAGCATATCCCAACTGGGACAAAGAATTCCAAGTGCATGTAGATGCCTCTAACTACGTCATTAGCGCCATCCTAGCACAAGCTACCTTCGCAAGGTTGGATCACCCCATTTTTTCGCCAGCCACCTACTCTTGAGAGCCAAATGGAACTACAGTATGATAGAAAGGGAGGCACTTGGCATGGTGTACTTCATATAGAAGTTTCGGCACTAGTTGGCAACACCATTCACCTTCTACGTGGACCATCAAGCATATATGTACCTAGTGAATAGGTCAATCATCCAAGGGAGAGTGGGCAGGTGGTTTCTCTTGTTGCAGAAATTCATCTTCAACGTTATGGTATGACCTTCGGAAGAGTCACGTAATAGCAATCAACTCTTGTGAATCAAATCGGGATAGCCTCCAAAGGGAGAAAATGAAGAATTTCTAGACGCTCTCCAATTTTAGATTGCAACATTGCCACCTCGGTATGAAAGTCTTGGCAAGTACTTATCCATGTCCACATTTCTGTAGGACATGTTGCCAAGTGAGCGAAGCAAATTAGCCCTGAAAAGTAAGATATTCTAGATGATTAACTGGTTACTGTACAAAATGGGGCAATATCAAGTTCTCTGAAGGTGTGTAATGCAGGAGGAAATTTCTGGGGTGTTGAATGAGTCACACGAAGGGTTGGCTGGAGGCCACATGCACCCAGACCCTACCACATGAAAAGTGCTACTAGTGAGATTGCGGTGGCTAACCCTATACACAGACGCCTGAGAATGGATACTCGAATCACATACATGCCAGAGGACGGGAAAGTCATTGAAGAGAGACTTCATGCCATTGTTCCCTTCGCAACCACAAGAACTATTCGAAAGGTGGGGTCTCAACTTCATTGGACCATTGAAGGTGAGTAACATGCACCGATGTCGATAAATTGTGGTGACCACTAAATATCTTACGAAGTGGGCAGAGGCAAGGGCCCTACCAAACAACACCGCACTCAGTACGGCAAGGTTCTTGTATGAATAGATTGTAACCCAGTTTGGAATACCTGTTCAAATCACAACTGATAGAGGGGTACACCTCATGAACTAGGTCATTCAGACAATGATGGCGAAATTTAGGATATTTCATAACCTATCAAATTTGTACTACCCTAGAGCCAATGGTCAAGCTAAATCAACAAACAAGGTATTGTTGTCGATTGTATACAAGTCTTGTGGAGTGGAGCAAAAAGACTGAGAAGAAAGGCTCTTTATGTCGTATTGTGGGCTTACCGTGCCATGTATAAGGCTACAACAGGACACACTCCCTCCCATTTGATGTACGGACAACAGGTTGTGGTGCCAACAGAGTACATCGTACTGAGTATAAGAATTGATGCAGAGAACCGTCTCGGGGACATAGAAAGTACGAATGAACGGTTGTTTAATCTCACAAATTTGATCGAACAACGAATGACCACACGATGGGCGACGGAGGTGGCCCAACGGAGACGGAGTTCTGGAACGACAAACATCATCAATGGATAAATTTCCAGTCGGGATAGTTGGTACTCAAGTACAACGGTCGTAACGAACTCGAACCTGGAAAGCTCAAAGTTTGTTGGCCTGGACCCTATAAAATAACGGATATGGGTAATAATGTAGTTAAACTCATCACCCTGGATGACAGACCAATCAAAGAACCAATAATTGG
The DNA here is from genome assembly GCA_018584345.1 of Thuja plicata. NCBI lineage: Eukaryota > Viridiplantae > Streptophyta > Pinopsida > Cupressales > Cupressaceae > Thuja > Thuja plicata. The sequence goes on along the minus strand of MU223443.1, from coordinate 298,852 downwards.
ATCTAAATTACAAATCTATCAAGAGAGGAAGGTACCCACTGTAGGAATCAATATTCTGGGATATTCAACCCACGGGGACCGGACAATTAGACGCGGCCAAGACACTGATGAAGATCTAGTTATCACAGAAGAACCATATAAACCGGACCTAGACCAAGCCAAACCCATTATGGCACTAGAGGAGCGATTGGCAAGGAAGCAAGTAGAAGATATTGTCGTTCCCAAGGTACATAAAATCTTACAAATGCACTTTTTGTCAGACCAGCATTATGGGTACAAATAAATGGCTACTGAAAGTGGAAGGCACCTTATGAAGGGAGGTGTGAAGGGTATGTGGCATATGATATTCACAAGGAAGCATAGAGGAAACAAAATGAGGAGCAAGTCAAGGGGGAGGTTCAAGAAGACGACTTAGAAGAGGAGATAGATCTGGAAGACTATGGTGCTACTCTCATACCATGCCTAAAAATAATCATGAAATTTGACAACATATTCATTGCAGAAGGGAACAACTACACTGAACACGTCATTGGGAAATGTATCGTCGAAGGAAAGGAAGCCCCATACCGGCCTACTTCCAAAGCATTATGGAAGGTTATTCGAAACCCTGTGGAAACTCCAATAGTAAATAGAGAGCAAGTTATGCAGTACCACAAGTATGTTGGTCATTATGTGGACGGGAGTTATAAGGGTGTGGGACTAGCACCCCTATTAGACAAGATATTCTACCTCAAATACATTGGAACTTTTTGTGAAAATGAATGCTACAAGACACCTCCAGGAAACTGCATGTGACAGTATGCATCGAAAGTGAAGATTCGCACAAACATCAAACTGAAGGGGATGAAACAAATGATGAAAGAGGAAAGTGACAAGCCACCAAAGACGCTAAAAAATGATATGGAGAAAAACAAAGATAATAAGGCAAATGAAGTCAAAAGAAGGAACCATCCTCGAGTAGCGAAAATAAAAGTAATCAAAGGGAAACAGATGAGGAACCCAGAAAGTAAGTTGGTTAGTTAAATGGGGGAGGGAATAAAAATAAAGAATATTAGTGAAAAGGAAAAGAAATGCATTAAAAAATAATATTCGTCATTAAAAAAAATGTTTTATAAAAACTGTAACCCCAATATAGAAAGGAGGCATTTATAAATTGCTAGCGAAGTTAGTTGAATCCTTAGAAATATTCAAGACAAAGGAGAGGTTGTATAGACATAGATTGTACGAAATCACAAACAAGAGTGAAGCAAGGATCGTTCGGAAAAGAAAGAAGCTTATCAGACCATACATGTACATACACAAGGGACAAAGCTCGTACTTTGGAGGAAAGCAAAGACCATATAGTGAGATAAAGCAGGGGTTGTACGATAGGAAAGAGCGAGGAGGAAAGCAAGGACCGTACAGTGTTAAGGAGTTTGTATCGTACAATGGAGGAAAACAAAGATCGCATGTGCAGAGGTCGTACGGTAGTGCAAGGGATAAGGCGTACACAGGAGTTGCACATTTCAGATCGTACAACAATCTCGTATGAGAGCTAACGCATAGATTGTACAATACTAGTGTGTACGAGAGCGTAAGAGCATCGTATGATACAAACAAAACAGGGACATATTGTAGGAGTGAGTTATACGAACGATGGGAGCTAGCATGTGGTAATGAGTGTCCATACAAGTGTCATACAACTAAGTGTTTCACAATTGAAGACTACAAAATTGAGAGTGAATCGTACGACTATGGGAGATAAAGGCTTGATGGTGAAGGTTAGTTATGGGGACCCCAGTACGGACAGTTATTCTATATATTAAAAAGTCAAAAGCGACAAAAAGAAGATATCACATCAAGCTATAGAAACCATGAGAAGCAAAAAGAAAATAAGGGCAAAAGTATAGAGGGATGAGAGGGTAACTGTTGAGTCTCACATTCGAGAGCATCACTAGCAGAGAATGTCGCACTTGGTGGGAAAACACTCCAGATGTTCACCCTGTGAAAGACTCCCTATGGAAGGCGGATGTAGATAAAATAATTTTGATGCCCGTATTCAATCTCCGAGAGTTCGAGCCTATGTTGCACACAATGGTTGCAAGGTACGACTAGCACTCAAACAAGACGATGGTGAAGTATTTTGGGCACGCAAAGGTTGTATCTTTCTGGCCGAGGAGTTTGCCAAGGTGTTTGGCATTCCATCAAGGGCTCATTCAGCAATCAAACCCTCCTCCAAAATATCTACTAAAGAAAAAGATTTGTTGCTTAAGTTAGTATGCATGTCTGACCTCTCTACACAGGAATGAGACGATTTGTGGAGTAGCAGTAACTGTCGAGGGTTGAAATCTTCCATTGTTTCAACCAAGTCAAAGTGTATCCTTGACCTAGTAAAGAGCAAACTTACAAGATCAAGTAGGGCCTCCAATATAGCCATGTGGATGATTAAACTAATGAACGGTCTCATGAACAGGAAGGTGTACAACTAGGCGTATATATTATCAAAGTGTATTAAGGACTTTTTTAGCCTCAAGCACAAGACCTTTTACATGCCTCATCATGCAATAGCATTGTTTTTTAAGGTCTTGTGAACACGAGTGCCCTCAAACTAGTGGAGAAAATTTGTACCAACCAATAGGGTAGAACCCAATAAGCCAGCCATGTTCTACTAGATGCATTTGGATAGGCTTACAACCATAGGGGAAAGGGAATGCCTTCGGAAGAAGCAACAACAATAGAGTGCAACAACTAGTATGAAGGGGGACAATAGTGAGGAAGAAGAAACGGTGGAATTATCCTCTTCCGATATGAGTAGGGGAGTTTTGGATGGTACAACATGTAGGTGGTAGTGAACACGTATAGGAGATGACAAATAAACGTGAAGGTGATGATACAAAAGAAGGAATCTCAGTGGCAGAAAGGGTCGTACCGGTAATAGCAGACTAGGGAACCAAAAGATCTACAATACAACAGACCAAGATTGTATTTACACCAGCACAAGTGCCACCCACCACGCAATTAGTCATGCGACAGCAGGAACGACAAATCCATTTGACGCACAGGCTAGGGGCAACCACACTCCACATAACTACACGAGGAATCCAAGAGGCTATTCTCGTGGCCTTGGTGGTAGCACCTACCGGCAGAGCTATTACTCTGACGACAGAAGGTGTGGTCCTTACGTTCAAAGGCTCGATCCCTACAACCGAAGGTTCAGACCCTACAGTCGAAGGTTCGACCCCTATGGCCAAAGGTGTGGCCCCTACGGTCGAAGGTTCAACCGCTACGACCGAAAGTTCAGTTTCACTCACCACACGAGTCGGGGATGAAGGGAGGAGGTGTGGATAAAGGGAGGATATTACACTTGTGCACTATGATGCCACGACAAGAGGGAGTGTGCCACTTGTATTTGCAAGAGGGGATGAGATTGAAACCAATATTGACAACTTTTGGACATATTTGAGATGGGCAATAGTAAAATTCCACCCCCTTACCTAGTTGGCCTAGTGGTGGAGAACTTGTACTCTTGAAAGAGAGGTCACAAGTTCAAATCCCACTGGGGGGTAGGGTATGTACGTCTCGTTTGTAGCACAGCTAGGTGCCTCCCGCAAGGAGTGCAAGGTAGTCCCATATTGTTGTCACCATACGTAGACCAAAAAACATATGGCTGGTATCGTGGACTATAAAAGATCCTTTCCTTTCCTTTCCTTTCCCACCTTGTTGATGGTCCAGCACTTCCATGAGACAGACATTCAACTAGAGCTTAAGCTCGTAGGTGGGGAGTCCCTCAAAGATTAGGTGGTACCAACAGTGATAGAAATTGAAGAAGAAAGCGCACACCAAGCAGACATTTACCCACAGCAGACTATGGGGATGAGGGATGCTAGCAAAAGCATTCGAGTTTCCAAGTCTGACCTAGGAGATGCCTTAAGATCGCTCCAAATGTATTTTGCAGAATTAGAGGGATTCGCTACAGTAGCATGTGGGATGGAAGACCTCACCAAGTAGGTAGACATGGAACTCATCTCAACCGAGGTAAAGAGGCTCTTGGTGTTCATGACACGAGGGTGCGAGTGAGAATTTGCACACCATTTTACAGCTAGGGGATGGTCACTCACAGAGTCACTAGAGATGGTCGAGAGAGTCTAGACCATACACTCTTGAGGGACAACGCGGCATGATGGGCGCCCTCCATAATATGGAGCATGTATTCAACCATATTCCTCCAACTCTAGACAGTTAACCGATACGAGAGGAAGGTAGAGGAGCGCACATTGGTAGTACATTGTTGGGACGCCACCTAGGAGAAACTCGTGGAGCAGAAAAAAATTTCTACTATCCTCAAAGAATAGTTAGTACATGAGCGGATGGTGAGGCCAGGGAAGGAGACTCAGCTTGCAGAGGTAGAGAGACGCTTGGGAGCCACTATGGAGGAGCTTGAGAAAACAAAGAAAGATCTGATGGACGTTGTCTCACTGGTGAGTCGCTCAAGTAAAACAACTAATAGCAAAATGTGACATGTAACTTATTCGTCAACAACTTCTTGAGTCAACATCCTCAACCACTACAAGGGTGTCCTCTCACCCTACCTCCTAGTAGTTATTATTGTAGTACATCAGCCCATTTTTGTTTTCGTCATCTAGACGATGACTACTTTTGGAGGTGGGGATTGATGTTGGTGACAATATTCCTAATTAAATTAAAATAAATTATGTTTTGTTATGCAAAAGACAATGTAATGACAAATAAGTTCTAGGGTAGTTGTAAGGAACCGACGGTTGGCACTCTTAACCAACCGTCGATTGTTTTATATTGTGAGTTGGTACCGGGAACAAAGATTAGCATTGTATAGACATTACATAGAAATAAAATCTATATCTCTCTATCAATTTCTTGTGTTATGTGTTTTACCTGAATTACTGTTAATTGTATTATGTTTATATTCTTGTTTGCTCTGAGTATTAAACATATACCCCAAGGGGAGTAAACAGTCTTTAACATTGATGCATTAGAAAGTTTGAGTTTCACTACAAGTTACTTAAAATATTAAATCAGTCTTCACATTATACAAGGCCATCTTTAGATTTGATGCCTAGCAAAATTTGAGTTCACTATGAGACACTTAAAATATTAAAGTCTTCAACTTGCAAAAGGCATTCGTATACTTATAAGTTAAAGAGGGTATGCTTGTTGAAAACGTGGAAAACCCAAGTCCTGATTATGCTGAATAAAATTTAGAATAAATAATAATAATCAATCAAAAATTAATTTTTAAAAAGTGTAAGCTGTTAGGATCACTGCCCCTTGCAATCTATGATAGGAGGAAAAGTAAATTATTATATGATGCGAACATTTGATCATTTGCTGGTGTAGTGTTAAGCTTCTTTGTTTCTGTTGAAAGCCTGCCAATTAGTATGCTGCTCGGGTGCAATTTTACAAATGTTCATTGCTTCAGGTCAGTACCCATGGGTTAGGTAGAGGAGATTCGAACTTTGATAATAGATTTTTCAAGTACACCCATTAACCAATTGCCCTCCAACCAAGGACTTGTAATCTTAAGCTTCTGCAAAACAGTACAGGAAGTATATCCTTCATATTCAATTTCAATTTCTGCAACAAAAGGAACTGTCGTGAGCATAATACGTCTAAACATAGTTCAGGATCATATAGCCACAAGCAATTCAATAAGAGAATGTGGTATAAACCTACCACACCTTGCAAGGACTATTATGCAGAAATGTTGACCTCTAGAATACAAAATACAGGAATAAAGAACAAAGATGACCTTGTAACTGTCATAATTATTGGAGAACATTTTGTTATTCTCTTGTTTTGATAGATATAAATAGTAAAGGAGCATTATATTCAAAACCTAGTTCTGGGAAGTAAGTGCAAACAAGCTTCATCTGTCATTAACTCTAACTCTTGATACTTATCCACAGTTTGGCACTGTCGCAACTCGCAAAGTTTGTCTTCCCAGGTGGTACTCTTCACTTCGAGTTCTTGGGAGAACGCACCAATAAAATCAAACATAGATGTAAGGATCCTTTCACAAGGCCTATATTGATGAACATCATATTGTAATATCTAGTCAAGGCTTAATAACAAGGTAGTAAGGTCAGATTTGCAATGCTTCTTTCGTGTGTGTGCTCATGTGTGTAAATGTTACAGTATATAGTAGGACTAAGAACAGTTGTAATGCAAAATGAAAATATATATAGAGGATCATGTGTGTGTGCATGTGTGGCATTATATAAACTAGCACTATGAACAGTTTATACACAAATTCAAAATATATAGGATATGGTGTTGAAAGATAGAGATCAACAATGCTGCCGTGCGTGACAGGAGCTCATAGTCCTCAGCATATAAAGTCACCAATGCAACATCTTTAAACGTGTAGACATAAGCCTCTCTGAAAGGAACAGTTTTTTGAGCCTCCAGTGCACATATACTTTTTCCCGTCGCCTGCAATAAAATACATCAAATTTACATACATGTGCCTGAAGGCTGTTAATTTATATTATATTCTCATGAATTTACAATTGCAATGTGCCTCGAACACATAAAAAACATATGCACTCAACTCATACCTGTAAATTAGCGTATTCTTTACTGGAATAATCCATATGCAGAACTGACTTGATTTCACTTGGAAGCATTGAAGGATCATTTTCTCCTTTAGGTTTGAACATAAAAACTAGACTCTCTCCAACTGCATAATATTAAAAACACAAGTTAATCTCCTACAAATTGAAATTATATATCCTGGAGTGTTTATTTGTACAATAGAATGAAAAAGGAGCTTCAGAAAATATTGTTTTTACATGCGTATACTTTTATGCATAAATGTCTTTGAGGTGAGAGAGGAAGAGACCTCCATGTATAACATGTGAGAGCCCTTGGTGTGCAAACTGTCGAATTAAATCATTTTCTTGAATGCAAATTCTTCCAAGCCACTCTGCGTGAAGACACCTATGTGTTCCACCAATGGTATTAGAGCTAACCAATTCATGTTCAGCAGCAGCACTTTTAGCTGACTGATTGTAAGTTGTCTCTTCGGTAGTGAGCCAAGCTTTGAGTATGATATTAACAACCGGAAAGCAAGGAAAGGCTGTGAAGTTTTGTAAGGGCACTGCTATGACAAATTTGTACAGCTTGTCTTGAGTATTAATTCTTCTTACAGATGATGTGCTACCTAAAATTTGCCCCTTAACTGTTACAAGTAGCAGGGTCGCCTTGTCCAGAATCAATCCTCTGCAATAAAACAAGCCCCCACCTTAAATATTAAAAAACAGTATATTTAGCTAGAGAACAAATAATGTCTTCCACAAATTTATGATTTTTCATCAAGATACGGATTTTACTTTTTTCAAAGTACATACAAATTTCTCTCTACCTTTTATCAAATAGCGGTATGTGAATAAGAAGTGATCATATTCAAAACCATCTGTAAATCCACAACATTATTCCAACTTTGTATTTGTCCGTCTGGATTACACCCACTTAGATATTTTATGGTCTAGATAAGGCATACCATAAGAAAAAGTCAATTATGGCATCTTAATGGTACTGAATCAAAGTTAAAAACAAAGAAGCTTAAACATTATTTTCAACAGAAACATTATGTAATCTTGCATTTTCAGATCAATTAGCATTATCTTACTTGAGTTTTTCCTAGCTGGCCTGCTAGAGAGGGTGCAGACAACTTGTTCAATGAATAATCACTATGGTTAAATTCTGAATTAACCTAATCTCTGGTACAATAAAAGCGTGACCAAATTTGCTATAACTTTCTAGCTGACTATTCGGACCTGTGAACATTAGATGATGAAGTCAAATTAAGAAACATACAACATGGGTCAGTTGCCCCTCATTTCAAAATGCGTTCATCGATTCTCCAAGTACAGACCAGCAACAAGGATTTGCATTGACTTTTGTAGTTTGACATCAACAAGCTCAATATGACAGAAGCTTATTACTGTTTCTTGAATGATATTTGACTGCAGACATCAACAAGACAGGCAATTATATCAACAATCTAAGCATGAAGAATCAACTTTTCAACCAAAATTTGACTAAATTATTTGTTGTCTGACTGAGGTCAATGTAATTGACTGTCTTTAAAGAAAGTGAGCTGCTACAGATGCTTTAATCTGCACTTTAATATTGTTACTAGAGGCTATTCTATTTTGTCAGGTTGAGCGATATTGAATCAGACCTGTTACTAAGTGAACAACTCTACTAAATCATTCTGGTGGAATCTTTCCTCTTATGGGGCTAAACTCTATCAAGTCACATTTCACAAAACTGGTTTTAAATTTGTGCCAACGGCTGCATTAGGCGGTGCTCAAAGGATCATTCCCGTTGTAGAGCTAAGATCCTCAGTAATGTTACTAGTCTAAACTCTCTACTGAGTCACATGGATTAAGCCAGTCATTTTATTGCACAATTCTTGTATTTGTAATTTTGACCTCTTATTATTATTAAAACATAAATTTTAACATCTTTTATATAGAAGGTACCAAGCAAGGAGAATAAAGATTATGGATAACCGTGGGTAACCTAACTCATATTTGCCTGATATCATTCTCAGTTAGATCAAGGTGTTACTGAAAGTTGATTGTCCTGATTTTTCCGTTGTGTATAGTTTACACTGGAGCAGCTGGCCACAACGACCCTTTTCAATTTCTGATCTTTGCATCAAATGAGACTTTAATGGCCATATAATGACTAACCTTTTTCTTCGGGAAGCAACTATAATTGTTCACAATATTACCCATAAATGCATCATTCACCTTAGCTTCTCCTATTAATAAAAAATTAAAATAAACCATAAGGGTCAGAACATACTGAACATGCTTGTCTCCCAATTCTATCAGTACCATGCTCTTTTTAACTAAATTGCTGCCTCTTCTCTCTCTTCCAATGCCAGTATGCTGCCATGTTTGCCTTTGTTATTTTTTTTGTTTTGAATGTGCTTTGCAATCGTTTTGAGATGACAAATAAAGTGCAGATAATAAAGTAACTTGCTGCAAATAAACAACTCAGAAATATAACAATGTTCAGAAATACATATAGCAGAAAATTCTAAATTTTATTTCTGCTCTGAAAATATAAATATTTTTGAAGGTAAGAGCAACCCAGATCATCACATAGCATTAAATATATATTTCAAACATACCTAGAAAATGCAGCAGTGAAATAAACTGAACTGGCATTTAAATCAGCTAACACTTAGAGTTTGGATGCCAATCTTCAATAAATTCTCCAAAGGCCATGAAATGGATTGAAAAGATAGTGCAGACCCTAGGGCCTAAATGCATCCAAAAAGCAATGAAAAGTTAAACCTCTTCAAACCCCAAGCACCACCTTCCCCTATGCTCATGACTAACAAATAAAGGAAATAAAACTCACCAATAATTCTTTCATTCTGCTCCTTCAACACTGTAAATAAGATTGAAATCTTATGTGTTAAATCACCAAGTAATCCTCCAAATTGGGTCTTTCAACATCGTAAAAGATGTTCCTTGCAAGGGTTTTCATACTCACAAAGCTTGAGTTGAACCAAATCCAACTCAAGAAACCATGCAGGGTTTTTTCGGAGAGAAGTATTAGAAATAATAAACTCAACATACAAAATGAGCTCTCCATCCCCCTTTTTATAAGATTTTTAGAGAACTTTCTAGAAACTCCCTTCTAATATCACTTTATTAATTTATTATGCCCTTGAACTCCAAAAGGTGATTTAATTTACTTCTAAAACATTTTCAGCACTTAAAGTCACTTTTAAGTTTTAAGCATCACAACATTAAAAATTTTCCATTCTCTTTCCAAAAAGCTATAAGAATGAGGTACCCATTAAATATATTTAATTAAAGAGACAACCTTAGTGAAAATTGTTGAAATATAGCTTCATTCGTGTTTAAGTATGCTGATGATCATAAGCACATTCATATATATATATATATATATATATTATTGTTATTATTGGCATATTATAAAAACAGATCGAATGCATTATTATTGAATGCATGAATAAATGAATCGCACATTGTGGACTGTAATGTTATTACAGCCACGATATATATATAAGAACACAGTCACGATACCATCGTGGACTGTCATGTTATTACAGCCACGATAGTCATCGTGTAACTGTAATAACATTACAATGCATGATGATATCGTGCCTCCTTTTTGTTGTGATTCAAGATACGACTCAGATCGTATTATTTAGACATGGTTATCGTGTGCATTATCGTGGTTGATTAAATTGTTAAGATAACTAATATTAAACGTAGAGTCATGACCCTACATGGCAACCACCATGTTTGGTTATGACTTTACATATTAATATATATACTTATCGGTATTGTGGAATCAATCAATCACAAAGGCAATTGCATTCTACAGCAGCATATTGATTCCTAAAATAATATAATTCAATCTTTTGATCCAAATATTCCTTAACATGGTATCAGAGCCTGGTTATTAGAGAAGATATATTTTTATTATTTTAGAGACATCTTATATAAATAATAAAATTATATTTGTGTATATTATAATAACAAGAAAAATGGCTCACGGTATGAGAATGGAAGATAGACTTGAGGGTGCATCTAACTTTATATCTTGGAAAACTAGAATTACTTCACTTCTACTAGAACTCAAAATGGCGGACTATATAGAGAAAGAACCAAAAATACCTGAAGATGAAGTAGAAAAATCCACTTGGAAAAGGCGGAATAACAAAGCCAGGAAGTTGATTATTGACTCTGTCAAAGACTCTATACTTCCTAGCATTTCAAGATTAACCACTGCCTTTGAAATATTCAAAACCATTCAAGACACATTTGAAATCAACAATGCTAGTAGATTATTAACTCTAAAACAACTTATGAATATAAAAATGAACAAAGGGGAAACCATTACCTCTTACTTTCTGAGAATTTCAGAGTTAACGGATCAACTCCTTACTATTGGAAATAACATGGATGATCTGGAACTATCCTTAATTGCTCTAAGAGGATTACCTATCTCCTGGGAATCATTCATCCAGTGCATAAGTGCAAGACCTCCATTACCAAAATTTGAGCAACTAAAAAATGATTGCACTCAAGAAGAATCGAGATTAATCTCAAGAGGAATAGGACCTAGCAAAGAAAATGAAGTTCTGGCACTCCACACAAACACGTCTAACAAAAAGAAAAAAATTTCCAAAAGGAAGAGGAGTACTAAAACCTTCAATAAAAAGGATCTCTCAAAAGTACAATGCTACAAGTGTGAGAAATACAGGCATATTCACAAATTTTGTCCAGAAAGGAAGAAAATTCAAGCTGCACTAGCGGAAGTCAAAGAAGTAGAAAACCCACTCTTCTTCCTAGCTTTGGCAAGTGAACTGAACTCAAATAAAAGTACCTGGATAATTGATAGTGGAGCCTCCAGACATATCACTGGATTCAGGGATCAATTTGAAACCTTTAATGGAAACTCCTCGGAAGAAGTTACAATTGGTGATAACTCTACTTATCCCATGAAAGGAATTGGGCCCTGTTCAATCAAGATAAGAGGAGTGACCTTACAGTTAAAAGTACTTTATGTACCTGGAATAAAAAGAAACTTAATCTCCATATCAGGACTAGCTGATCAAGGATACAGAGTCGCATTCAATGAGGATAAAGTTCTTCTTTGGACTAAAAATTCCAATATCAAGAATGTCATTTCTATAGGATCTAGGGATGGCAGTCTATATAAATTATGCAATGAACAAAAGATTGCTTTAAACCATGAAGTTGAAAACAATAATGAGATATGGCACAAAAGGTTAGGTCATATTAGATATAGTGCTCTTCCAACCCTAAAAAGAATCACCACAGGGTTACCTAACCTAAAATCTGAACATTTGGGTATTTACAAAGGTTGTGCTCTAGGAAAAAATACAAAAGGGTCCTTCCCTTCAAGTGAACACAAATCAAAAAATGTATTAGAACTCATTCACACTGATCTATGTGGTCCTATGTCAACACCTTCCTTGTCAGGTGCCTTATACTATGTAATCTTTGTTGATGATTACTCCAGAAGAACCTAGATATACTTCCTCAAACTAAAAGAATCCAATGAAGTTCTATCTAAGTTCAAAGACTTCAAAGCACTAGTTGAAAACCAAACTAGCAAGAAAATAAAAACCCTAAGGTCTGATAATGGAGGTGAATATACTTCTAATAGTTTTAAAGAATTCTGCAAATCTGTTGGGATTAAGAGGGAGTATACTGTACCATATAACCCTCAACAGAATGGAGTAGCAGAAAGAAAAAATAGAACCATTATTGAAGCAGCAAAAGCCATGATGCATGACCAAAACATTCACATCTCCTTCTGGGTTGAAGCTGCAAACACAGCAATATACATACAAAATAGGTGTCCTAATGCTATCCTAGAAAATACTACACCAGAAGAAGTATTTACAAGAAATAAACCAGACTTAAGTCATCTAAGAGTCTTTGGTTGTCTTGTTTACATTCATGTTCCAAAAGAAAAGAGAACTAAACTAGAACCCTCTGGGAAGAAGGGTATATTCATAGGATACAGTGAGGATACTAAGGGATATCGAATCTATATCCCTGGCCAGAGATCAGTAGAAATCAGCAAAGATGTAAAGTTTGAAGAAAACTTCATATCCACAGATAGTGAGGATGATTCCATAACAGATCTAGATAGAGATCTTACAACTGAGAATGAAAGAGAGAATAATACAATAGATTTGGAACCTACATCTTCAAATATTGAGCCTACACCTCCAAATATTGAGCCTACATGTCCAAATGTTGAGAATAATGAAATATCAAATAACAAAAAGAGACCCTTATGGGCAAGAAAGATGTTTGAAGAAATAATGTAGAGCCAAATCAAATATTCGGAGAAAACAAGAGAACAAGAACACAAAAATGTTATACTGCCCTTGTAACTGAGCTTACAGAATCTGAACCTGACAGTGTTGAAAAAGCCTTGACAAAACAAGCTTGGAGAGAAGCCATGATTGAAGAGTATCAGTCCATTCTGAAAAATGATGTTTGGGACATTGTGCCCAGACCCAAAGACAAATCAATTGTCTCCTCAAAATGGTTATTCAAAATCAAATATTCTCCAGATGGCAGCATTGAAAAACACAAAGCCCGGTTTGTTGCCAGAGGATTCTCACAAAAGGTTGGGATTGACTATGAAGAAACTTTTGCTCCCGTAGCGCGATACACCTCTGTAAGAACCATTCTTGCAACTGCAGCATCTAAAGGATGGAAGGTACACCAAATGGACGTCAAGACTGCTTTTCTAACTGGGAAAATTGAGGAAGAAGTATACATAGAGCAACCAGAAGGATTTATCACACATGTTAAAGATCAATATGTATGTAAGTTAAAAAAAGCTCTTTATGGCCTTAAACAAGCCCCCAAAGCATGGTATGAAAGGATACACAACTATCTCACCAAACTAGGGTACTCCAAAAACATAGCAGGCCCTAACATCTACTTCAAAGTAGTAAAAAGTGATATGATAATCCTAGTCCTTTATGTTGATGACTTGCTTATAACAGGAGAAGATCACCTAATTAGAAAATGCAAACAAGACCTAGTAGCTGAGTTTGATATGAAGGATATGGGCCTACTACACTACTTTTTGGGTCTAGAAATTTGGCAAAAGGAAGATCACATTTTCTTAAATCAGGAAAAGTATACCTCTGACATCCTAACCAGATTCGAAATGATGGATTGTAAACCATTGGCTACCCCAATGGAAACAAATCTACACAAGCTAAAAAGTTAAGCAGAAGATTTTGAACCTACAAATCCCTCACCATACAGACAAATTATTGGATCCCTCATGTATCTAGTAAACACACGTCCTGACATTTGTTATGCAACAAATGTACTAAGTCACTTCATGTGCGAACCTAAGAAAATTCACTTAATGGCTGCTAAGCACATACTGAGATATTTACGAGGGACTATTGGACTTGGTTTGAAATATGAAAAAGTTGAGATCCAACTTCAGGGTTACTCAAATTAAGATTGGGTAGGCAGCTCCACAGATCGCAAGAGTACCACAGGATGTTGTTTCAGTTTAGGATCAGCAATGATATCTTGGTTCAGCAGGAAACAGTCGGCTGTTGCTCAGAGTTCCACTGAAGCTGAATACATGGCTTCCTCGGAGCTCGAGAAGCAGTCTGGTTAAGGAAGCTATTGTTTGATCTCTTTGGAAAACCCTTGAAACCTACTATTATTCATTGTGATAATCAGAGTTGCATCAAACTCTCAGTAAATCCAGTTTTCCATAATCGTTCAAAACACATAGAGATTCCTTACCACTACATAAGAGACATGGTTGACAGGAACATCATTAAACTAGTTTATATCAGCACTGAAGAACAAAATGCTGACATCTTTACCAAACCTCTTGCAAAATTGAAGATAGATTATTTCAGGAGAAAAATTGGTATGACTAGACTTTAAAACTTGTTGAGATGAAATTCCTACTCTTGTACTTTGTATTCATGAATATATAAATAAAGTTATTTTGAAATATTTCATTTGTGTTCAAAGAAGATGACAATCTTTTGTGGAAATAATTGGGGTTAGTATTTCAAGGTGACGATCTTGACAATAGTTAACCAAACTTCAAGATTGAAACCCTAACGGGTTGTCCTAGACTGTGCTGGATATCTTGATGTTGGGATGTTATTGTTGATTTGTGTAATAACTCATATATCATGATTGACACCTTAACGGGTTGTCCTGGACTATGTCGGATATCATGATATTGAAATGTCTAAGTATAAATCATGACTAAGACTTCTATAATGTTGTCCCGAATTGGGTCAGTATTCATGGCATACTATGACTTTCTACAATACATCTTAAACCCTCTCTTACTAAGAGGGAGTGTTGAAATATAGCTTCGTTCGTGTTTAAGTATGTTGATGATCATAAGCACATATATATATATATATATATATA
>MU223443.1:212451-225058 GCA_018584345.1 Thuja plicata | reverse complement strand
CCAGCAGGAATTCGCAAATACAAATAAAATATCAAATCACAACATGAGAAATACATCCTAAAAGCCGGTCATAAATACCCGTCAAGAAAACCCCGGAGGTGTACAAATAAAGCCGACGCGGCAACACTAACCCCTACGTTAACATAAAAATGGGTCCGGGAAAAGCTAAATCGACCAAGACCCAAATACAAGTTTATTTTATTTATTTAATAACGGGGACATTACAAGAGACCAAACATCAACAAGGAGAACACCAAATTTCACATGGAAAACTCTTTTGGGTAAAAAACCATGGCACATCAATAGCTTTAATTAACGAAATAGATCAACCCAGATTACATAAGTGACTACCAACTCACAAAGAGCACCAACCCCCTTCCTCGAAGCATCAACTTTGTTCAGGTGAAGCGCCAAAAAACCATGGCACATCAATAGCTTTCATTAATGAAATAGATCAACCCAGATTACATAAGTGACTACCAACTCACAAAGAGCACCAACCCCCTTCCTCGAAGCATCAACTTTGTTCAAGTGAAGCGCCAACCTCAATTTTTGCACCAACTCAAATGCACCAAAACTCGGAATAGGAGCTAAAGGTGAACCACAAAAGTATGAGATGATAAATTGAAGTGAACAGGTCTGATTTGATCTAAACAAAATTTGCAACAGCAATGAATTGCCTTGTCAGAAGCCTCCAAACTCCCAATGAAGTCTCACCGAGGATTACCAACATGTATGTGAATTTCCAGCATACTACAAAGCAAAGTATTAATCACTTCTCTTGTAAAAAAGATTACAACTACACACAGACTCAAAAACAGAATAGAACTGCTGCCCAAGTCGACCAGCTCCATCAATCCCACACCACACATGAAGTCACACTCAGGTTTTGGACTAATGCTCACTAGTCCTTAGTCGCTGTTTCTTCTAACACCTTTATGCCTTAGCATTAAAACTTTTCACTTGAATTTGTAGCAAGGTATCGTATCAGCTAATACCCACGTTTTCCTCCAATATTTTCTCACCGCCCAGTATATGCAAATCACTCCACTCAAAATACCATGCATCATCTCTATCATAAAAACACGACTCCATCATGCTCAACTATATTAAAAAAACGACTCCATGATACTCAACTATATTACAAAATGATTCCATGAAGAAAAACTAAGCTGAGAAACTTTTAATTAACTTCAAAATGGCTCTGTTAATGCAAAGGAAAAATGTTATACAGTCTAAAGTCATTACTATAAATGAGCTGCCCACTCATAATCAACAGAAGCATCTTGGCCGCAGCCTTCGATATTTGTTGCAACCTTTGAAAGAGCTGATTTGAATATTCAGAAAAGCATCAGTGGAAGTTAAGTGTGACGGTCTTTGCCATGGCAAATAAAATCTTCATTTATTTTAGAACCAACTCAGCAGTCGATGGTCATAGAGGAGGCAATACATTGGTTTCGATAAAACTTCAAGCATCAAATTCTGAAGAAGCTGTCAATTATAATAAAAATACCTGAAGCCGCCAATGCCAAAAAAAGTCACAGCCCATACATAAGGAAGTCGTGCCTCTTTTCAACGACATGTCTGAAAAGTTGACCTTATCTTTGAATCAATGTTTATTTAATCACTTGAACATGGATTTGATTTCATAGATTCATTCAAAGCCTGATATACTACACCATTGTCAAATCCTTTCTCTAGTAACATGACCATCGCTAATGGTGGACATGGAAGAAATACAATCTTGAGATGCACACAAAGTTCTGGATGGAATGAATGGAAAGCATTAAATTTCAGAGTCCCAGGCTATCCTGGGAAAGACAATTTGGGAATTGTACATATCCGCTTTCTGAAGGGATAATGAATTCCATCTTGCGGGGAAAGATCAATCATCAACGAATGTTAGCAACCATTCACTTCTTCATCAATTTGTCCTTTTTCATCAAAAATTCCGAAGACAAGATTGTCTATGATTTCTATTTGAACCTGATTAACATTTCTTTGACACCACAGACATCACTTTCAGTTCCCTAATTAGAAGTCATAAGTGTTTCTCGAGTAAAATCTGAGAGTCTAAAGAAACACGAATATAGCCTTTTGTGCCACAATTCCCTATTACTTTGAGTAATCCTCCAGAATTTATACAACCTTGATCATCAACCCTTGACATCAATGACAAAATATTCAATAATTAGTGGCTCATGAGGGGCACTATTGTCCTCCAGCCTCCTATGCCTCCATCCTACAATTAAGTTTGCTAATTAGAAAATTTATCTTCGAGGCTTGAATTGCAAGTCAATTTCTAGAAGAAACTCCCCTCCACAATTTTGACATGTTTCCAAGACGTCAGATTCTCTTGAAAATGCGTCTTGAAAAAGAGATTTTTTAAACTATAAAGCTAAGAAGCTATCTTGATGAGAACTAAATAATTTTTTAGTTGATTTGTCGAAACTCAAAGAATGATTACATTATTCCTAAAATACGTACATATAATAAAAGCCCACATTCTTCTATAGCATTGATTAGAGATTTCAAGGCACCTACAAACTACTTCGCGTCATATTTGGTGATGGCAAGTGAAAAAATGAACTACAACTTAGGTCTGAAACTCAGCATGCAATGGTTCCTAAAGCATGGAAGTTATATAATGATATTGGCCTTATGCACATCGGTCACTATTTTTCTATTGTTAAACTATGTATGCTCAATGCATACTTGGCAATCCATGTTGCTGAGACTTTGTTATTACCATGATGCTTTACACAAATCATAGATCTGGAAAAATGCACAAGGCCAATATGGCCTTGCATTGCCAAGGAACTGTTCCTTCACCAAACATTAATGTCACCACCCACTACATGCAAAATGAGAAGCTTGCAAATGAGCAACATTATTATCGACTCTTCATCCAATCTTTGAAATAATCAACATCCCCACTTCCAATCTTGTGCCCCCTCAAAGAGAATGGCACACCTAAATCCCATATAGGAAATCACAGTTTTTCACCTTCTTATGCACGACGTCCGAGACAACATCAATAAGCTCAACATCCTCAAAAAGAAATTAGCCAAGTGAGTGTCAAACTGAAAGACCTTGGTTAAAGAACTCATAAGGTTGGTGTAGCAATACTCTGATTCTCTGCTTGGATTCTTCCCAAGGTCAATTCACCACAGGTGCTTGATGTCATCCACCTGGGCACTCCCATGAGGAAATTACACCCACTGCAGCTCCAATACCATATTGGAATTTGGGTAGAAGTACACAGAAAATTTTACACACATAATAATGATCTGATTCTATTACAATTCTTATTCACGCTGAATGCATATTCCACACTTATATAGGAGTTTCTTCTCCTACATTATAGGAACTACTATCTAGTTATACACGTTCCGAAAACTCATATTCCTACAATCACTTGTACAACTAACAACATTGTATTCTAACAATACTATTAAGTTGCTTCACAACAACTTGATAGCCAACTTAAACACCCTTATGAGGACTAACATAAATTCCTCACACTCAGAGGATAGGAAAATCAATTGATAGTTCCATAGTAGAGCATCTTCATTTTATTATTTTTTGCTTATCTTTCTCAAGTGTCTATTGCTGTGAAGGTTTTGTTCGTGCAGATATTTCTTCCTATTTAAGTACATCTTCAAAGTCATACTGTAACTAACTAGACCTCTAGATTCTTCTGATTTATTCATTATGGAGGTTTTTAGAATATTAGGAAAAATATACGATGATGAAGTGTATGTTTACATTCATATGTAATAGGCTAGTAACTAGACTATTAATTACTGATTACTGATGTGGTTGTTGCAATTACCGTCTTTTTCAAGGCAGAAACTACTTTCTATTTTTAATAAATAAATAATGCAATGCTCTCAACCCGAGATAGCACGACAATTACTCCCAATCTCATTTATTCGGTTTTTACCAACACAACAATATATAACTAGGGGACAAATATTGTATGATTAGTTCAAATTCAGAATCCAACTGACTGGTGCTATAAAAACTATCCTCATGACAAATTTCTTATATAGTCACCAAACAAGTAGTAATTCAAGTTTATATTAATTCAAGTCTTCAACCAAATAACCAGATTGGTAATTAGTTTGTTACATCTGCTAGCTAATAAAAAATTCCCCTGTAAAATCTGCTAGCTAATAAAAAATTCCCCTGTAAAATCTATAAACGATTTCTTTCTAATATTGGCTTTATCAGGGCTACATGTACATCATTTTGTGGCCAGAAACTGATTCATCCATATGGTCTTCAATTTCCAAAATTCAGTTGGAAATATGAGAGGGATACTAATAATTGCTTATCATTTTATTTGAGTAACAAACAAGCCTAGTTATAACATAGTATTTAGATGTGTTTGTTTTGTAGGGGACAATTAGAAATTAACTATGTTACCCCGAGCTTCTGGGACAAGGGGACAGGGGGATGGAGAAATGGGTTTCCGGGACGGATTTTTTTTCCCGGATCAGGGGGACGACAGTGAGGATGGCTATATAAAAAATAGGAGGATTTTAAAATATATAAGGAAAATTTAAATATTCATATGAAAACATGGATAAAGCATGCTTCTATACATTATAGAACCTCAAATATAACATTTGCATTGAATAATTTAAATTGAGAGTTCACATGAGAGTTGAAGTCAAACAAATTATCAAAACTTTTACATTATTTAAATTAATTTTATGGGACAGCCAGGGGACGAGTTTCTGAGTTTCTGGGACGTCCCCATTTCCGAGATGGGTCAAATTATGCTAGAAACACGTTCTTGGGTAACACTGGAAATTAATAACCTTTTGGATGATTTTCTGAATGGAATAGACAGGAAATATCTATATCAATCTAAGATAGCTATCTTGAGATTGAAGATGCCATAATCATTTTCCTTTTAAAATATCTAGCATCTATCTGATGTAAGATACATTACTAACCAATGAGATGAACAAAAGTTATGGTGCTAGTACCAATCATCTAACTGCATATGTAACTCAGGTCAGTCTTACCTATGTCTACCTTCATGAATCTTGCTAGCTTATTAGGCTGAAAGAGGGATAGTCACATGAAAGAAAAGTACTTCATAACATGCAGACACAAGCTAAAAGGTGAAATAAAGGAAGATTGGGAAATAATTTTGATTCCATAAGCATTTTTCCTATGATACCAGATCCCTCTGGAAAGCTCCGGATCCTGATTCCGGTGCGATCCGGATCCGGATTCCTCTTGGATTCCATTCTGGAATCTAGGCGGAATCTAGGAGGATCCGTGGGAATCCAAGATTTTGGGCATCAGAAAATGGGCCCACTTTGTTTTTTTTAAATAAAGTCAAAAAAAACCCAATTTGACCCTTCTAAACCCTAATTCGACCCATTATCGTTGCCTAAAGTCATTTGATGGTCATTCATTCATCTCTCAAGCATTTTTCACCATTTTGGTTTTGTTCTATAGCTGTAGCATTTCTCTTCGAACGTGAACGCTTTGGAGGACTAAGATTCACATCAGAGACTTAGGAATCGTTGGGGAAGGCAGATTTAGTGGGCAAAGGTAAGTGAATCTTCATTTTGTTCAAGTTTTTATTGAATTTTTCAAGATTTTTTTAAAAATTTCAAGTTTTTATACAAGTTTTTTTAAAGTTTTAAAAGAAGTTTTTAAAAAAAAATTATACATTGTATGCATATTAAGGGGTTATAATGCCGTTTTTTTTTCAATTAATTTTTTTGCAATAATGTGTTGTGTTTTCTTTTCCATTTAGGTTCATTATTCAGAGTTAGACAGAATGTTGGAAGTAGAAGTGGAAGTGGAAGTGGAAGCTCTAGTTTAGTTGTTGGGGCAAGTTTCTAAAATTGATGCAGGTTCATCGCTTTGGCATTACACAACAATGATTAGGCAAGTGCCTGGTGGTGGGGCTTTTCTTTGGTGGTGTAACCATTGCAAGGTAGAGTATTCTAGCTCATACTATTGAGTGAAACCTCACTTCATTCCTAGTGCTGGAAAAGGAATGAAACCATGTAAGGGGAAAGATGGGAACAGGTTGCCAACTCATTTAATCTTGCAATATGCTAGAGAACAAAAAGAAGCCAATAGGAGAACCAGTAGAGGAAAGACAGTGAGTGCTCCATCCCATGCCCAGACAGGCTCAAGGAAACCTACTAGTGGCTTGGTAAAATTTGTTGGCCCATATCCTTTCTTGCCAACGCCATCACCTTTTAAACCAAAAAATGTTCCACGAAAAAGAGGCCCATTGGATGTGGCCTTCAAAAATGAAATGAGAGATCTTTGTGATGAAAGTATTGGTCGTTTATATGCGAATGGGCTTCCATTCAACCTTGTTAGATCATCTTATTGGCGCGATATGGTGAGTACCCTTTGCAAGGGACCTGCTGATTATGTTAGTGTTGGGTATGAAAAGGTGGGATACATGGGTGGAAACAGGTGTGTCCATTTTTTATGGATGGAAAGATTGCAAGAATAGGCCTTTGATCAATGTTATAGCAGTGTCACCTAAAGGGGCTATGTTCTTGAAGGCAGGGGATTGTGAGGGGCAAGTGAAAGATGCAAGTTTCATTGCCAATATCCTCATCGAATCAATTGACATGGTTGGGGCTGCAAATGTTGTCCAAGTCATAATGGACAATGCTAAAAATTGTAGGGCAGTTGGGGCTATAGTGGAGGCCACATATAATCACATTTTTTGGACACCATGTACAACCCACTCACTCAATTTAATCATGCAAAAGATTGGCACTCAAATTGAATGGGTAAATATCACACGGAGGCTGAGGAGATACAAATGTTTGTGACTAATCATCACATGACACAAGCCATATTCATGGCATTCTCTTCTTTGGAGTTGTTGAAGGTAATTTAATTTTGTTTTAATATTTTAGTTTTTAGTTTTAAAATTTATAGATGAGCTTAATATGGCATGTATGTTTTAACTTTTATGCCATCATAGGTTGCTGAAACACGATTTGCAAAGCACACAATCGTCTTAAGACGACTTGTGAAGGTGCGAGAGGCCTTGAGTGCTATGGTTATCAACAGTTTGTGGAGTGTATGGAGGCAATCAAACACAGAAAAAGCCCAAAAAATAAAAGCATTGATCCTTGATGATGAATGGTGGGAACGTACGGAATATGTATTGACATCACTAAGCCCATCATGAGCATGATTAGATTTGTTGATACTGATCGCCCATGTTTGGGTGAAATTTATGACGGCATGGACACCATGGTGGAGCACATAAAAACAACAATAGTGGACAATGAACATACAGATACTTTTTTCAAAGAAGTGGAAAAAATTATTGTTGAGCGTTTGAACAAGATGACCACCCCCTTGCATCTCTTGTCATATGCTTTGTCGTCAAGGTTTTATAGCCAAGAGATGGTTTCACAACCAAACAGGGTGGCACCATATAGAGATGCAAAGGTTGTTGCTAGTTACAAGGCTACATTTTCAAAGATGTATCATGATGATGATGAAACTTGAGACATTGTCCTCACCGAGTTACCGCTCTTCATGCTCAATATAGGATGGATGTTGATGATTGGTGGTATGCACATGGCCAACGCTTCGTTTTCTTGCAGCCTCTTGCAATTAAACTTCTCTTTCAAGTATGTATCTTTTTTTTTTTAAATCATTCTTCAATTTTGAATTTTCATTTAATCATGATGCTATCAAATTGAAATTAAATACTAAATGTAAATGTTGTTTGCTAACTCAACAGGTTGCAAGTTCTTCTTCAGCTGAGCGGAATTGGAGTACATACTCCTTCATCCACTCAGTTAAGTGCAATCGCTTGGGTTCCAAAAAAGCAGAGGATTTAGTCTACATACACTACAACCTTCGCCTATTGTCACATAAGAAAGAGGGCTACAATGAGGGTGTGATAAAGAATTGGGATCTAGTCCCTAAGTGTTCTGATTTAGAGGCCACGGTTGCACAACTTGCCCATGTCTCTGCATATGATCAAGAGGCAATTGATTCACATGACATGGTGAGTGCCACAGCTGTTGGTTCAAATGAAGTTGAAGAGGAACCAAATGATGACCTCGATTCAAAATGAAGATGATGAAAAAGAATATGGAATTGTATATTAAGTTTACTGTTTTCATTTTAACTATGAAATATGGCTTGTGATTTAAATTTTCAGCATGTAATGACATTTTGAGACTTTTGCAAAGTATGAATATGATATAATCATATATTGACAATTATGGATTTATCATTTTATGAGAATCACGCTTCTAACTTCTTATTATTATTAGATGTTTGAACTTTGAAGTTTTGAACTAATGATGAATTTGCATTAACATGTTACATGTATGGAATCTATGAATATACATACATACATATATATATATATATATATATATATATATATATATATATATATATATTTCAAAAATGTCTATATATGTACCCGTGGAATCAGGATCCGGCACAAAAAAAAATTTGCCGAATCGGGATCCAGATCCGAACCAGAATCAGGATCAGCTACTTAGCATTTATGATTTTTCCAATTGGTCTTTGCTTTGTTGATAGCGCGAAATGAACTGAAAAAACAAATGCATGAAATTTTGAGAGAGTTTTTGAGAAACGCAATGATAAATGTGATGCTCTATGCCATAATGTGTATGATTTAGTACTTTGCAGTTATTTGTAAGAGGAAGAATATGAAATCACTAAAGAACAAAAAGCTGAATGCCAGAAAAACAAAATAAACAAATAATAAAAAGTCACTTACAGTGAGACAGGAGCATCCTTAAGGTAAGTATCAGCAATTATCTTTCCGTGTCTGCATTTCAAGACTTTATGATCATTAGTGCCAATTATTATATCTGGGAAGCTCTCTGACTTTGTTCTCTCCAATCCAGATGAATCCGATACTATAGATAATGGATCGACAGGAACCAGCTTAATGCATGATATTGCCAATGGATTCAGATCAGCAGGGAAAATCTCATTGCAAAGCAAAGAACCTGTTTCCCAATACATCTGCTTCCAAGGTTGCTCCATAGAATGATTTGAGTAATTTTCTGTAATGTTCAACCTCAACATGTAACAACCTAAAGAGTAGAGATCCAGTCGTATATATTTCCAATCAACATTTGACCTAGATGCAACAAAGATTAGGATTTGAGATTTGTGCTGAACACCTGGCTGAATTTCCCAGAACAAAAAATTACATACCAATTTTATACTTAGATCTAATGTGTTACGATAAAAAATGTCTTCAGATATGCCAAGAGAACAATTAGAAGGAACCATATGCTGTCTTATTTGACAATGCTAGAGATGCAACAAACAAAATAGGAAGATAAACTATCATTTCCCCTAGAGAATCACATCTATACCAGATAACAGTGATTCTAACTTTGAAATTGCAAAGCAAAGCACCAGATATGGTAGGATAATGAACTGAAATTGTGAATAGGACTATTTGCAACATTTTAAAAGCAAGTTGAAATGAAAAACCAATTCATCCGTTTGTAATTAATGCCTTTGTTAAATAATGCATGGACTTGAACACTCTAAAGCATGGTTTTTAAATTAGGCAAGTTCTATTTTCTTTATGGTCCTTGAACCTAAGTTCTTTCATTTGAAAAAAAGTATACAAGGACAAATTTACAAACAACTGATACATAATTCCTTTCAACAGTGGTACACAGAGATGCATCCCAGGACTTTTCCACCTGTCTCCATCTCCAATACTTTTCAAGGACACAGGAATAGCTAGAAGACATCCCTGGGTCTATCCCCGATTGTCAAAAACATTGAGACATCTTAGAAACATCAAAAAAATCAACAGGATGGTAGGGGACTGCTGCTGTCCTCTATAGCCCAGCCAAAAAAAAGGACAGAATAGATTCAAAAGGGGTGGCAGGGTCAGCGGGCCCACACCCCTTTACACAACCGTAAACCAAATCACACTTATCCGCATGCCCAGAATAGGAAAAGATAGGCCTTTCAGACTGAAAATTTTATAGCTTCCATTTTCAAAAATTGAGTGTGGATGAATTGAAGCATGGATGACATCAAATCTAGCATGGATGAATTGAATCATTAGTGAGAGAAACAACCCTGCTATCCAAATTGATGAAATATCTAACAGATCAACTCAATGTTTACTGACAACAATATCATTTGTCCAAGCACTAGCTGTTCCATGTTTCGCATATCAGATGTAAAAATGAAGTCTAGAGCTGCTGCAAACATCTTTAATTTTTGGTGCTTAGTTTCATTTTCAACTCATTATTAATGTAAAGACGTATTAGAAAATAGAAACTCTAGATATTCAATAATCATTAGTAGGTTTGACAAAGATCATTTTAAGCAGGTCCACATGAGTGTCAATCAAAGAATGGAATCTAAGCTCTGCCCTCGGATGAAAAATACCAAAATGTCTTGAATATATGATTAAGTGATATTTGTTACCAAAGGCAACTAATGTTTGTAATCCTCTCCTTTACATGATATAAATATTCGTTATTAAGAAAACAAATAACACAAGACTGTGAATGACGATACTAAAAATTTTCCTCGGGTCTTTGAAAAGATAGTTCACATTCAAGTCTTTCACATAGTGAAGACGTGGTTTTATAAGACACATTTTCTGGAAGCATACATCATGATTTAATTGAGAAGTTATATATCAGTACCACAAAGTAATACTGACTAATAGATATGTCACCTGCATGATTTTTTTTTTTTTGGAAAACAGATTCAGGCATTAATATATATGTTAAATGTAAGTGAGGTTATGTGTTTACACTTTACCTGATGATAGTTGTAACTTCTGGCTTTTGGGAATTTTGTTGCAATTGTTATATAATATGCATACACATCGACAATGCAAGCAATGAAATTTTGTTAACTTGTGTGGGGACTCTCATGTGAATTTTCAAATCAGCTTCAAGGTTGTGCAATATGGTTTTATAATGTATATAATGAATGCCTTCTATATAAATAATAAAAAATTTCCTTTTTTTTTTCAATTTTCCTATCCCCTAAAATAAGGCCTCCTTTTTCCTACCACCCTAGAATGGCATCCTGCTATCCCCTACCATCCCAGAAATATTTTGGAACATGGCTTTGCAATAAAATAAAAGTTCAAAAATTAAAATTAAAGAATAACATCAGATTTACATATCACAAACACTTTATAGAAGCCTACTTGCCTTTTAAAACTTGTTATTCCTTTCCACAATAATAAGATTAGGCAAGTCCCATGCTGAGTAAGTTCAGCTCTTACAACCATAGATGCAAAAATCACCAATTAATTGGCGATAAGTTTTGCCCAGTGAGTAATTACCACATTTACTTGCCAGAACTTATCGCCGATAAGTTCAAAAATAATCGGCATTTTTTTTGCAACTTATCATCGATAAATCCACAATAAGTGCTTTATTTATCGGCTGTGACTGTATTGCATTTTGGCATCAAAACAAAAGCTCATTTTGCATTTCCTGAATTGTATTTGTTGTGCAGGCCCAAAAAAAACCTTCCAAGGTATTGCAAGAAGGTTTGCAAGGATTTAGATCGATTTGGAGCGTATTTGAAGCCGATTTTGAAGCAGAATTGGATTCTCAAGTAAGCTTTCAAATTTTTTTTTCTATTTTTTTTAAATCATTTTATCTTCTCTTTGTTGCATCCAGGTTTATAGAAACTCTATAATGGCATTTCCTAAGTACTCTAAATTGTTTGAGTGTAATGAACAAGATTTAACACCATTTTTTAACATTTTTTTTAGATTTTTTCATTATTTTCTCAAGAATCTCATCTTTTCCTAAAAATTTCAAACCCTAACACTCTTTTTTTTTTTCAAGTTTCAACTATGTTTAAAATTATTTAAACTAATTTAGTTTCTTTGCTAAATTTTTTTATTAAAATATAATATATTAATTTGTGGTTTCAATTTGTATGTGTAGCTTGGAGTTTGATTGAAATGGCAAATAGATATTCTTCCACAACTGGGTCAGCTTTAGGGTCTGTAAGTGCCTCAGTAGATGCATGCCCATCTAGATATGTAGAGGCGCATCCTTGATCTGTAAACGGATCTAGACTAATTGCAAATTTGAATGCTTGATTAAAAAATACTTAGCGGAAGTCTTAATGCATTTATACATAAATGAAATTATGCATCATAACTTAAAATCTTAAGGTGAAATAAGCAAGATTGAGAGAGAGAAGATAGAAGGCACAAACAAAGTTTGATTACGGAGTTCGCCACAACGTGACTACGTCTCCGGGTCGGCTCCAATAGAGTACGACTGATCCGATTAATCTCCAAAATCAAATTACAAACGCACCAAGTCCATTCCTTCGAGCACTTCGGCAGCAACAAAACTCCGATGTACAAGAATGGCTCAAAAATCTTCTTACAAGACCTCTCTATTCCTTTAAAACTTCACCAAGACCAATTTCTCTACAAGTCTCCTTCATGAGTTGCAATAATTCTCCAACTTCGATTCCCCCTCCAAATACAAAATCACCTCCTTTTATACATAATTTTGACTAAAAATGGCTTAAAACCATATAACCAACATATTAATTACATAGCCCCATTTTT
>MU223443.1:171576-183383 GCA_018584345.1 Thuja plicata | reverse complement strand
ATTCAAGACAAAGAAATATAGTAAGAAAGACGAATGTTGGATTCAATATAATCAATAAGCAGTAGATCCGATAATTCCCGCATTACATATCTGACTTGTTCATCGTAAAGATATAAATTATGCTTTAGTATTCATTGATAAGAATATCAATGCCATCACATTGGTTCAGACATAATGTATCCTCCGAATGGTTGATAATCATACTCCTTATGATAATGTTTTCCTTTTGTCCGTTCGCTTCTGATTTTGGCTATTCTAAAACAAATCTATCTACCATGCCTTACATTTGCAGCCTGGCTCTGATACCATGTTAATTCTTTGGGATCGATTGCAAATGTAATGGCATTGTTGTATTGTCTATCTATCTTTTCCAAATGCATCGATCTCTTGGTTTTATACAAGGCAAAGACAAGAACTGAAGGGACATGTCTATTAATAATTAGTTACTATATGATTAATATAACTTATATATTCATTTAAATAGTAATTATTCTTAATATACATAATTATTATGTCTCATAATAATAATAAATATCAACTTATATTAATAATAATGAATATTTATTTATATTCTCATAATATTAATTATATGTATATATCACAATATGATAATAATCCACTTATATAAATTATATGGATATATATAATAATTATAATACATATTATTATTATTACATATATATCAATGTGTACTCAATAATTCAATAACAATGATTTTATCTGAACGAAGCTACATTCCTTAACACCTTGAAGTGGAGTTCGAGATCCTTCCCATCAAAACTCTCGATAAGTCTCTCTATGAAATCGGCATAGGAGATGATTTGATCATGTCCGAAGGTGACCATTCCTTGATGCCACCACTCATAAGCAATCCCATTGAGATGCAGCACTGCAAATTTGATTGCTTCATCTTTTGGCATGGGGTTGAGCTGGGAGAATGTGTTCGCCTTCTATACCCAGGCACGAGTTGTCATCTTCCCTAAGCCATGAAAGCAAAGGTAGACTAAGCTTGCCTATCTTCCTCCTCAAATCATTATTGTTGTCTCTATTACCCCTACTGGGAAAATACCTCATCCTGAGATCCATGTATTCCTTGAGGGACATATCCAGTTATACCCTCCATTTAACCAATCTTGCCCAAACTGTTCTTGTAATTTGACCAATGTGGGAGGATGACTCTCCTGATGCGCACCTCTAGGTGGGAAGGTAGGCATCATGGGCCTTGAACTAGATGCAGGTGTCATTGACTGAATTGTCGCCATGCTCATTGTTACCTTTGTTATCGATGGCATTATCCCTTAATGCTGACAAACAAGCTATTGCTTCAACTATTCGTGGATATCCTCTTGCTAAACTACTCAACATCACCAAAAAACTTGGATCCTGTTGTTTGTCTCCCATTGTACCTTCAAGATCAGAATTAGATGATTATGCTCATTGCCTTCTCTACTAAATGATGTAGGCCGCTTCTTCACCACTCATAAATCTTCAACCCAGCAAGCTAGCAAGGTTAAGGCTTTGATACCATTGAAATATCCCTAGCCTCATTTTGACAATATTTGCAAATTAGCTCCAAGCAAATAGTAACTAATGACAAAATCTCCATTACTGAAGAATACAACAAATGCTGAATTTCTTAGACAAGATCGAATTACTTATACCATTCAGAATTTTACACAAGTCTCAACAATTTTGACAGATTCAGAGAGTGAATGCTTCAGACAAAGGAGTGAAATCCTCAACCCAATTTGTCAACATCTACAAAAGAAGATTACATTACATATTGTTGGACCTATTGATGCAAGTTTTATGACCACTTCAACATGCAGAATCGAATACTTAGTATTCCAAATGAAACACCAAATCTCTAACTCTCTCTTGAATAGGGAAGCTCATATGCTAAACAATGTATATGGATTGCGTGATCAAATGAGACAACCTCAAGGTTCCTTCTTATTGTACACTTTCACTCAATTGTAATGATGTGAAATGTTGGTATCACAAAGGGACTTACATTATTCATCCAATAGATACCAACTACTTCAACTTCTAACCAAACAAACTGCAAAGGGATATAGGTTGAGAAAGCTATTCTACTCCTAGAATGCAAGAGATGATTAATGCCTTTGTGACTCTACTAGACTTTAGTTTAGCCATCAACATCAACCAAGCTAGTGCGATCTCCTAAGGTAAATGTAGGATGTTCAAACTATTACCATTCCATTAACACCATCAATGGATGCATATCAATGTGCAAGCAATAATCGAAGTAAAACTCATTAAAATTTCAGTTGACAACGCAAGGCAGATGTAATGTCCCCTCTACTATGGTTAGATTTTTGGCAAATTATCCTACAAAAAGAAGTTAGTTGGAGAAAAAACAATTATAAAGATACATGAATTTAAACATCTAGACCTACATAGTTCCTAAGTTTTAACCATTCCGGAGAGTAAGTCTATTAGATCGGGTTTCCTAACCCTTGAGAAGGATCCTCTAGCTTTGAATGATATAAGATCAATTCTAAAGCGATCCTGGGATTAGTCCACCGTCTTCTTTGAAGCACAGCCACTAGGGTTCTTAGGAAGGCCAATACTTGGTCCATTCCTCTTCTTGGAAGAGATATCCTCTATCCAAGGCCTTACATATGCATATGTTATTCATCAGTATATACTGGCTATTGAGGATTATATCAATCCTTGGAGATTATATCAATCTCAAATTGACAATGGGATTATATCAATCTCGAATTGTCATTCTTTTTGGAGATTTCAATCAATCTTATTTCGACAATGGGATTATACCAATCTCGAATTGTCATTACATCAATCTCAAATCGACAATTGGATTATACAAATCTCGAATTGTCATTAGATCAATCTCAAATTGACAATGGGATTATATCAATCTCGAATTGTCATTATATCAATCTCTATTTCCCCTCATCATAGCTTGGTTTCCAAAATGAATATAATATTCACATTTTCAAGTTAATAGAGGGAAAATCTCATACGAATGAGTATAAGATTCATACTACTGCTGACTTAATGAATTCACATTATAAAATCCCAAATGAATGAATATAGGAGTATCAATTATTAATTATATGTTTCTTCCTAGTCACTGCTGGCTGTATTAGAAATGTATATTTTACTTGCCTTGTAGTGATATGAATGGATTCTATTGTATAAAAATTATGCCCCTTCTTCGATTTAAGGTTCCTCTTTTATATCACTTATATCGTCGAGTCGTATCCCTTGGGATCGTAAGACATCCCATCTTGTGGCTTTTCCATATTATTTTGTCTTATATTTACTAAGATCGACTACTATAGTAATCATAACTTGTATGAGTTCTTACTAACCGTCGTTTATAGATACTCATAGTAGTTTGTCTTGTAATTTGAATTGCTAGAGGGTTGATACATCTAGTAACCATCGATGATTATGTTCATCGACTTCATTGAGAATTACATATGCAATCAAGTCACTAATCACCATTCATGTTGAATCATATCACCTGCATGATCTATACCAATGACTCCTTAGCCAGGAAATTGTGTTGTATGGATCGTCCATAGTCCGTAGTGGAAATACTAATCACTGCGAAGATATAAAGAGACCCGATAATGATTGCTCGATGATTAACCAGCCAAAGTCGGCATTATAAAGTTTGTCATTGCAAATATTTCTCTCCCGTCACGTAATATGGTTGCATCAGAAATATGTTTCGCCATTCCTATTCGTACTCGGGCATCAAAATACTCTTCTGTCACGGGAGCTTTCATTGTTGGCACAAATAACCACTAAACATAGTACATAGCGGTATATATTCACTCCTTAAATATATGGATATGGTAGACAGTCCGCTTCAAGCAAGATAGGTTATTCGGTACAACAATTGCCAATCTTTATTTTGCCCCAATAGTCAGTCATAATAATATTCATTGTCTTTCTTTTTCCATACACGATCTATGGTCTTCACAGATTATGATACGGGTCATGATAGATATGGTTGTTAAGAATTATAATCGTTGTTCACCATATTGAACTCGGTTATGTAATCCAACCTTCCTCTTCTATAGTTCGTATTTGGTATATGCCTTGAAATATTGGAGATGGCAGAGATGTTAATTGTGTTGACATTAGTGCATCCAAAAGCCTATAGTCCAAGCATTCCGTGTCTCCACCTTTGATACTTGAGCATTTGTATATTTGTTGGATAGTCGATGTTCTAGAGATAATATTGATTGAGTCTTTTTAAAGACTTGTAATTTTATTTATTTATATTTGAATATTATTTATTTGTATTGTAATGTATCATTATTTATTAAATTATAATGGAGAGGTCATGGAGGGCCTCTCTCTATGCATTTAGAGGATGATACCTGATGTTATGGAGAGAGACCTTGTTGTGACCGAACAACAAATGTATGTGGAATCAAGGGGTAATTTATTCTCTTCGGTATTGGCAAAGAGAGCAAGAGGCACTCAAACCCCAGGTAAAACATTTGCAATTTTGTCATTTAATAAATTATCATTATGTTTTTGCTTTTCTCTTTGCTTTCTAACTTCTCAATATTTTATTTTGCAGATGATTGGTGGCAAAGTTGGGGTGGAAATACCCTACATCTAAAGAAATTTGCTTTCAGAATCTTATGCCAGTCTTGTAGCTCATCCCATTGTGAGCGCAATTGGAGCTTATTTGAGTCCATCCACACAAAGAAGAGAAGCAAGTTATCCCAAAAACGCCTCAATGACCTTGTCTATGTGCAATATAATCTTAAGTTGCGCATAAGAAAGGCACAAGAAGCACCAATTGGTCCAATTGATTTGGACGATATAGATCCTTACAGTGATTGGAAAGCACAGGAGCAGCCTCCATTGTTTACAGAGGATGACACCACAGATTTGGAGAGGCAGGCTATGGAGGAGGGGGGTGGATTTGGTTTCACATTGGATGAAATTGAGGAGTCAGATGAGGAGTCATTGTCAGTGCGAGGAGGAGCTACATCCAGGATGGAGAGCGAGCCACACACATCATCAGAGATACCGAGTGAGGAGGCACAGTCACGCCCAATGCAGGGTTCTACTACGAGGACTAGACCCTCTAGTTCCTAGCCCACATTTGCTAGTAGAGCTGGGAAGAGGAAGATTTAATTGTAATGATGTATTTACTTCTAGTTTTACAGAAACTATTTAGTACTATTTTGCCTCTAGGCTTCTCGCCATCAGCATTTTGCATGAGTATGTGATTTTGTACCCACTTTGTGTTTATATATATATAAACTCAACTTGTTTCTTTTGTGTTCTCATTAATTAACTCATTGGATGCATCTTCTCATTGAATTTTGCAAAAAGAAGCATTTCTAATTAAAATTAAGCTATTTTTTAAGTTCCCGTGTTTTTTGCCGAGTTTTTCCCAAATTTTTTTCAGGCCTTGGCGAGTTTTTGTCAAGTCCGAGTTTCGCAACTATGGTTTATTTATTTATTAAACCTTCTTCTAGAAGGGGGACATCATAATTAAATAATTATTATTATTTATCATTAGTTTCATTTTATTATTATATTTTATTATTAAATTCTCTCTTGAAATTAGGGGACGTCATAGCAGACTTACAATCAACAAACCGCTAGTGGTATGTGTTAATGTTTGTAGCTTCAGTCGTATGATCATTAGAATACATATAATATATGTTGATTAATAATAATATAATATATATGTTATATTATTATTAATCATATGAAATTTAATATTCAATATTGAATTATTATATTATTCTTAATTAATAATTGATTGATGAAACATTATAAGATTGATTAAATTATAATTAATGGGAAGATGCATGTCCTTTCTTATAAATAATAATGAATAGATGTCCCATGAAGGGACATGTCTCTCCTAGCCTCATTCCCAATATAAATGAAAGAGAGATTGTTGCATTTGGAAAAGACATACAACATAGAGTGTTATTACATTTGCAGCTATCCTAAAACTTAACAGTAAGGATTAGGCAAGTTCAACAAAGATGCATCCAAAATATCTTCCATTCAACTAAACACTACTTCTATTCAACAAGAAATAAAATCCTACTCTAAGTGAGGAAATGTAGAAACCATGCAATACTCCAAAATGATACAAACAATCTACCATGAAGACCAACAATGAATTAAGAACAATCTAACACTATCATAGCAACAATTTCAACAAGTCTCTCTCTACAAATGATTTGAGTTGGCCTTTTATAGAGGCTCCAAGTACATTGAATGGCTAAGATTGATTTGAAATTGATGGGCAAGGTTAATCCAACAAAGCCCTAGTTCAACTAATTGTTACAAGCATTAAATGTTGGCCAATTACATGAAAGCACCACCTTGTGGGTCAATGCAAAAATTACAATGCTTTTAAAAACCAATGAGAAAAATGGGTTAGGTAGAAACTTATAGAAAAAAGAAACAATCAGTGGATCAAAATTGACAGTCAAGATTAATCCAACAAAGCCCTTGTTCAACTATCTGCTACAAGCATTAAATACTGGCCAATTGCATGAAGGTACTTGTTGTGAGGTTTTCACACCATCGCCCCATTGCAAATGGGGACCCCCTCTTTTTGCTCATATTTGTAAGGTTTTGGCAGTCGAGGTGACAATTCAAAGTTCAAAAGTTGAAGAGTGGTTCAATGATCAAATCATTAAGATTACAAGTGCAAACAGGGGTGTCAAGGTTTAAGTTCACTAGGGTCAAGTTGCAATGGTTTGAGGTAGAATTTCAAGTGCATGAATATTTTGGCTAGTCAAGAAGTCTGAAAGATGCTATGATGACATATTTCATTTATTAATTCGGGCTAAAACGATTAAATTATACATAAGGACCTCAAAATCCCTATGGAAATTGATTTTCCACTCTTAAGATGTGCAAAATCCTTATGAAAATCATTTTTTCCCTTAAAAATTGCACTTTGTCCTTGTGAAAATAGAATTTCCACTCTAAAAATGGCCTAAATCCCTATGAAGGGTGAATTTCCCCTCCAAAAATGGGCAAATTCCCTATCAAAGGTGAATTTCCCCTTGGAAAAATGCAAAAGTCCTTGAGAGGGTCGTTTTTCCACTCAGGAGGAACATTAACAAGTGAAAAAAAAGTTTCATTTTTATAGAAAAATCAGAGAAAATTCCTAGCTAATTGATTCCTATCAGAATTTATTGCAGGGTTCTAAAGGATCATTTTGGCAAAGGAAACACTTAGTTTTGAAGGAAAAATCACAAAGGTGAAGCATGTTTCAGATTTGTCCTCAGAGGTCAGATTTACGTCTTATTGTAAGAGGGTTTGTTGTTCACTTCTAAATGCTTAAACCTTCATCGGAATGTGCTCTTCAATTAATGATATGATTTGGTGAAGTTCAAGTCACTAGACCTCAGAATGGGGGGATGTCTTCAGATTTATTCTCAGAATTTGTCTCAAAAACCAGTCTGATCCTAAGACATATTCCCCATTATTAGACCTCGCAGTTAATGTTTGGCGTAATATTTAGCAAAGTGGTGCATTGATTTTTAAGCTTTTGGACATGTTGCAGGTCTGTCCTCAGAAAAAAATCAGAGTTTGTGCATTAGTAAGGGGGTCTGATCTGTGCATTTGTGAGTTCAAATAAATCAATTTAATCATGATTTTGATGTCCTAACAATCTTATTGCACCCTATTTGCAGACCATGTCTTCAAACTTTGTCTTCAGACATGTAGCCTTGGAAAATCTTTCAAACTTCATGACTTCGAAATTCTGATTTTTCTAAGTTTGTAGCAGCAAAGGGACTATTTTGTGCTCTCAAATCAGACTTGTCCTCAGACTTTAAATCTCTCATAGTTGGTTCTAAGTTTCATTTGCAGCCTTCTAGGTGATTGTTTCTAAGTCATGGAATCAAATTATTGATGAAATCAAAGGATAGGAAAGTCTGACGTTAGTTTCTAAAATTTAAATTTCTTTAGACCATGCTAACTTCTACCTTCAAACAGGGTCATGGCAGAGAACAAAGGGTCAGCAGCAAGGAAGGTACAGATAAAGAGGTTGACGAAGGGATACTATCATAAGTCTCAGATTTCATCCAAGTGGAAGAAAGTCATGCATACCAATATGGAACACTTGGACATGAGGAGGATGAAACATAGAATGTTTGTAACAAAGCACCAATTACCTTCTCCAATGGCAGTCAGCATAATGAGAAGTGGAATTTATCATGCAGCTGGGTTCCCATTAGCTATCCAATGTAATGAGCTCTTGGTGTAATGTGCAAAGCATTACGATCGACAATCCAGGACAATTAAATCTAAAGGGAAAGTGTTTGCATTCCTAGGAGAAGAGGCAATGAGGGACATCTTTGGAATTCCCTATTATCCGAGGATGCAAATAAGAACTAAGGAAGAGGCACAATCCTTGTTTGAAAAGAAACCCGAGGCTTACATGAACATCATTAACAAGGGTTGGATCAGTGAACCAAGGAGGCATCATTCCAAACTGCCTAAGAAGCTTGTAAGTACAGATTTTAAAAATGAATACAGTGACATGATCTTTATGTTGAATAGGGTCATGGGACCACCCCAGGGTGCTATGTTTGAGAATTGGATGTTTTATTTCATAGAGGAGGTTTCAGCAAGGACAGTGATGAGAAATTGGGCCAGGATAATCAGTGATAATTTAAACACCCAATTGAGGAACCTGGAAAAAACGAAGACATTCTATATGAATTCCTATGTGATTTACTTGCTGGCAAGGAACATCCAGTATCCAGGTTTACTTGGCAGTTATTGTGTTAGCTCTGAATGGTTGCTTCCAACCGCCACAATGTTCAAGTCAGTCTATCTGGTGGTTGAATAAGGCCGTCTACCTTAAAAAATTATACCTTATATTTAGAATCAGACACGCAAGATTCAGCATTCAATATTCAACTGCCATTTCTATTTTTCATAGCATCTGATCTACTGTGTAGTGCATTTGACCCCAGAATAGCTTTTGGGTGACTTAACTAGAAATATAATGCCACATAATTAGAGATACAAAGATGATAAGATTATGTGCATGCAAGGCAAAAAGTGAGGGCTCAAAACAAAAATCTAGGCACTTGTGTGTTTTCCTTTCTTTACTTTGATCAATCCAAAAAAATTGTAACTTGCTCCATGACAAGAATACTTAAACCAAAAACCATAAATTTCCTCTTAAAAAGTCAAAAAGAAAATTACCTTTTCAAATTCTGATTTGCCTGTTGACAAGACATAAGGTTCTTAGAAACATTAGAGATTCCCAAATAAACTTCAGGAGTACATGCAGAGTTCCCATCATGTGCAAAAAGTAATCGTATATCAGCATCTACACATATTTCATCAATATTCAAAATATATGCAATCCACATAGGTTCAACAGCTTTATATTCATTATGGACATGGTTGGAATCTCTAACTTGATGATGGTACATGAGAAGAATCTTCCCAGACACCAAAGCTATGGTTGTCGGTCCATTAGTAAGAAGACATTCTGCAAAAGAAATAGAATGTACCACATGACTGCCTAGGATATTAAAATAGTATATATGCTTGTCAAAGGAACCATTCAAATATAAGAGAAAGGCATTTAAAATTGTAAGGCTTAAAAAATGAAACCTATACTGATAATAATGCAAAGGTCAAAGGAAACTGTTTACGATAATTTCAGTCAAAGAAAAATAAAACAAAAGATGACCTTGTCTTCGGCAATAATTTTGTTCATCTCTACCTGTAGATGGGCTCAAGGTTTGTATTCTGGTGTACTCCATGACTCTAATAATTATCATGAGGCTGAAACACAAACAGGACACAAAACTGACAATTTAAAAATAAGATAAAACACCAACAACAATTTAATTTTAAGCACCTCTCAACAACAAAGGCTGCAAGTATTAAAGAAAAACTTGCACAAAACTTGTTAAGCTGCACTAGTATTGCCTTAATAAATTGAAGGGATTACTTAAACTTAAAAACAGTATAACTGATATAAATTTGAGTGAGAGGAGAACAACAGTAAAAGGGATAGATAAGCAAATAAAATGGAAGCGGTGAGAGATCTAGATCAATGACAAGATGAATGAAGAGAAAAAGATTCAGATAAGGAGAAAGAATATCTGCTCACAGTTTTTGATAGTATTGATGCCATAGATTTAGGAAGAAAAGGGCACAAAATTCAAGTTGGGGGTTTAGCCTTACAAGTTTGAAAGTATACGTCAGTTATGCATATGCTTTTAGTAAATCCAACACGAGATCTCTTTGACAAACCCCTGACATGTAAATTTCTGGGCATCTGACCTAAGTTGGTGATTTAAAAAAAATGGATGGGCCAAAAAAGGACATTAATCAGGATAGAAGTCAGTTGTTTTGCAAAGGGCTCTTTTCAAGTCGCATTCAAGAGAGCAGAAGCTCCAGAAAAAATATTCCTTGGGGGTCCTTGGTTTTTCAAAAATCCAATTTTAATTTTTACACATAGAGCCATAATGTCTATTCTTTAAAGAGCGTGGTTTCTTTTTACCATTTCTACTTCTTAGACAAAAGTCATATCCTCATACAAGGGATTTATGTCTTCCTTGCTAACAATGCTGACTGTAATTTCCTACAACTCACAGTTCTCCTTTCCATACTCCTCTATGGTCTATTTCTTCTCCCTTCATTCCAACTTTGGCTTGATTGTACTCATTGCTTTTTCTCATGCCATGATCTGTCTTTCTACTTTTCAACAAATACTTGACCTTCTACATTCCCACTCTCCTTAAGTTCATTTCTCGATCTAAGTTTGTATCCAACGCAACCTGAATAAAGTACACTTTTTCCTTACTAAGGTATCCATGACCCTAGGTCCATGGTTCTCTACAAGAAAATCTGAAAAACAGAGTTTGATTGAATTCCAAAGTGGAAATCAAAGTTTCATACAAAACTCATCATGGAGCCCAAGAGAGGTTTGAAATCCGACCTCCCTCGGGCTCATGGAGCCCCAAGACAGGTCGGATTCCGACCTCCTCTTGGACTCGAGTCCAAGGTGACACCCATTCCATCATGAATGCACTTAAAGAAATTGATGTCAAAGCTTTTTCTTTCGATTTCACCTTCAGATTTCAATCTTCCCCTTTGCAATCTTACTTCAAACACACATTTGCTTCACCTTCATCAGACTTAGAAATTTTTAGCTCCTCCATTATTTCACTTTTCAAATCATAGCCCTTAGCAAACTTCACGAACTGCAATTGTTTCAGTGTAAGAACCCCTTGTGGCTCTAACTTTGACAAACACTGAACTGTGGTTTAATTCTGGATGTTTGACAATTTGTCAAACACTTTGCAGGCAAGCTCTGATACCACTGTAGTATCCCTTGCTAAATGATGGAGAAAGATGATTTTTCTACTCAAGGAATATTGTCAAACAAGTTGCATACAATCTGAAAAATGCCATAAACGAATTGTAGACCAAATACATATAACATATGATAGGCCAAACACATCAAATTTGCATCATATAGGACATTGGCATTTTGTCAAACACTTGCCATACATGACTCAGAAAATACAAAATCTGAAGTAAATATACTGCTGCAAATGTATTCTGATTTTTATTTCAAACACTTAGTGATTGACAAACAAACTTATTGATGCAAAACATGCAAGCTAAAATTAATCAACTGCAAATGAAGAAACCTGGAATTGCTCCAAAATCTGAAATTTATTGTTCACGGCAGCACTGTAGCACTTTCACTATTCACGCGACACTGTAGCATTTTACTATTCACGGCTGTACGGAATTACTGTTCA
>MU223443.1:102756-139226 GCA_018584345.1 Thuja plicata | reverse complement strand
AAATTGGAGAGGGTTTCAGAATTTTGGCCAATCGAATTGTGAATTCGATTTGTTGTTACAGCACTTTGAATTGGACCTTTAATGTCCAGTGAATCGTGTAGGGTGCCGGTGGTGATAAGAAGTTAACACGGCTTGCTTCCTTCAGCATTTCCAAGCATGTAGAAGTCGTGGTAGCAGTATGAATGATCAGCATTCGCGGGTAGTATGGGAAGTGTTACGATGACTGGACGTTACTCTTTCCAGTGATCAGCAGCGACTGGTTCTTGTGCCACATCGAGTCTTGGA
The DNA here is from genome assembly GCA_018584345.1 of Thuja plicata. Classification (NCBI taxonomy): domain Eukaryota; kingdom Viridiplantae; phylum Streptophyta; class Pinopsida; order Cupressales; family Cupressaceae; genus Thuja; species Thuja plicata. The sequence goes on along the minus strand of MU223443.1, from coordinate 138,941 downwards.
GGTGTGTGGGTTGAGGAAGACACCTTGCGGCCTGCATTTGCAATCTCGCGGCCAGCAAGTACTGGAGAACATAGAGGTAGATTAATTCATATACATCTACATTCATCAATTACGGTACTCATGGAATAAATATTGTAATTGCAATGATATTCTTATTTGTATTGGGTTTAAAGAATTTGAGAGTTGTTTGATGTAATTATTATTTTTGCTTATATATTGGAAAATTCTAAAAAAAGAACATTTATTTGATTTCAAAGAGAAAGTCTGCAAATTGTCTATTAGTGTGAAGTAAATTTTGTATTGAAATTTCAAGGAAGAGCCAGGCAGGCTCTTTACAATGGTATCAGAGCTTATATCTTGCCAGTCTGTAGGGAAAATTGGGTCTGAATTATGGATGGTGATAGATTCAGACAGGGTTATCATTACACCCGCAGGGGCCGTAATTCACCCCACCTGGTGACATGGAACAGGGAAATATGGGAGATAGGATCCCAGACAATACAGGTAATGATGATGATAGAGAGTCTACTGTAGTTTTCAGAAATATTGCTCGCAGTTAGTAGGAGTTGGCAGCTGGCCAACAACAAATGGCTACAGCCTTACAGAATCTTTCAGATACCTTGCAGCATATTACCTTGCCTCGGGATCAAGGCAGGGACAAAGATCGTAGGAGTGTCTCAACTAGTTCACACAGATCCAGGATTCATCTGACAGGTACACAGGATAGGCCTTTGCATCCTACCTTCTTGAGACCAAAGATAGACACTGTCAGTTTTGAGGATGAGGCTTCTTTTACTGATGACATTTTGGCATTGCATACTAAGTGGGACGCTTTACCTCCTGAAGTAAAGCAACATCTTAATTTCGATCGCTTCATGACTCAGAAGCGAGAACGCTCTAAGGGAAGAATAGATGGGCGTCATAGGCATACAAATCATGATCTCAAGCAAGCAACCAGCAAGTTGACATTAACACATTTTGATGGGAGTGGCAAGATGACTACCAGAGCTTGGATACACAAGCTGGATACATATCTTTCTTTGCGTCCTATGTCTGAGGAGGATGTTATTCGGTTTGCTATTTTGCACCTTGATGGTATAGCGCATGACTGGTGGTACCATGGTTTGGTGTCTTTACACCATGGTCAGATTGTGACCTATCAGGACTTTGTGGATGGGTTAGTGGAGAGATTTGACAGGAAGGACCCGGAGTCCTATTTCAGAGAGCTTGCACAGCTCAAACAGACAGGCAACCTGGAAGCCTTTATTGGAGAATTTCAGAAGGTCTCAGTTATGGTATATGACATATCAGAGAGGAGGTGTGTTATGTTGTTCATTGAGGGGTCAGTGGAACCTCTTAGGGGTTGGGTCAAGTCATTTGACTCTAATTCACTACAGTTGGCAATGAAAAAGGCTAGAGACTTGGAGTTTTCAACTCCACGCAACAAATTTCCTCCTGGACAATCAAATTTTTCTTATAATGACAAGGCTGCTCCAAAGAGGAATGATGGACCAGAATTCAAGAAACCAGTGACTGGGCCTGTAGATCCTGAAACACTTAGCGATTTGAGGAGAAGGAGATTGTGTTTGTACTGCAGGGGTCCTTATGACGAGAAACATGAATGCCCATTGAAGCCTAAAGGTAGAAATAGGCTCATGGAGTAGTATTATGAAGAGGAACACAATATTGATTTTGAAGGGCAGCAAGTTGATCCGGAAGAGGGTGGCTTAGAAGAGGCAGGTAAACAGTGAGAAGGTGGCAGAGGATTCCCACCTCAAGGTTGTATATCTCTCTAGCATGCAAAAAGAGGGATCTTTCAAGATGAGGGGCCTCTTGGCATGGCAGCGTGTCATTGCCCTATTGGATACAGGAGCCACACATAACTTTATAGACTCGCGTTTGGTCTCTAAGAGGGGGATACAAACTTGAGGAGTTTGAGGGCATTAGAGTGAAGGTGGCAGATGGTTATACATTGAAATGTGACAAAATGATTTCAGATCTCCTAATGAAATTAAATAACTATGAGTTCAAGGCTGATTTCTATGTGGTTGACATGGGAGCCACCGATTTAGTCTTGGGTATGAGTTGGTTACATTCTATTGAGGCTTATAATCTCAGCCTCAAAGATATGGAGATGTAGTTTGAGGTAGATGGCAAGAAACACATAATCAAGGCAATCAAGGAGGAGAACTTGAGGACTATGTCACTTAGACGTATACAGCGTCTCATTCGCTATGATGCAGTTGAGTGGGCAGCAGAGTGTAGGATTTTACCCACGATTGAGGAGTCAGGAAAATCGGTTTATCACCCTGACATACAGGAATTGAGAACTAAACACTCCAAAGTGTTTAGTGATTTACCACATGGCAAGCCCCCTGATAGGGGTATAGAGCACATTATTGAGCTGGAGGAGGGCACTAAGCCCATCATGATTACTCCTAAGCGCCTGAAGGATGAGATAGAGAAGACTATCCAGGAGCTGCTTTCTATGGGGCATATTAGGCCTAGTAAATCACCTTTTGCTTCTTCAGTGGTTCTGGTGAAGAAGAAGGATTGTACCCTCAGGATGTATATAGATTACAGGATGTTGAATCGGAGGACCATTAAGAACAGGTATCCAATTCCGCGCATTGATGAGCTGATAGATGAGTTGCATGGGGCATGCAATTTTTCTAAGATTGATTTGAGATCCAGTTACCATCAGATCTGGATGCGGGAGGAGGATATAGAGAAAACAGCATTCTGATGTCACTGTGGACATTTCAAGTTCTTAGTCATGCCCTTTGCTTTGACTAATGCTCTAGCCACCTTCCAGTCTACCATGAACAGAGTTTTCCATAGTCAGTTGAGGAGGTTTGTTCTGGTCTTCTTCGACGACATATTGATTTACAACAAGACGTGGGATGATCATCTTGCTCATTTGGATATTGTGTTGGATATTCTGGATAGGTCTTCTTTGTATGCAAAGGAGTCCAAGTGTGCTTTAGGGATGACCGAGTTACTGTATCTAGGTCACATTATCAGTTTAGAGGGAGTACGTATGGATCCAAATAAGGTCCGAGCTATCCTGGATTGGCCTGCTCCTGAGAGTTTGACACAGCTTAGAGGGTTCATTGGGTTGTGTGCCTTCTATCGCAGATTTGTTGCGGGGTTTTCACGGCATGCAGTTCCCTTGACTGATTTGACCCACAAGGGTGCTTTTGAGTGGACTTCTCAGGCACAGGAGTGTTTTGAGAAGTTCAAGTTGATCGTGACGTCATGCCTAGTTTTGGCATTGCCAAATTTTTCTAGACCCTTTGATTTGCATTGTGATGCTTCAGGTGAGGGCATTGGTGCAGTACTTTCCCAGGATCACCACCCTATTGTATTTGAGAGCCGGAAGCTCAGGGCTCCCGAGAGGGTCTTTAGTGTTTATGATAAGGAGATGTTAGCCATTATGCATGCTTTGGCTAAATTCAGGCAGTATTTGGTCGGTAGTAAATTCTGCATCAAAACTGATCATAACAACTTGAAGTATTTCCTAGGGCAGCGTGATCTCAATGAGAGACAGTAGATGTGGGTTAGTAAACTGCAGTCCTATGATTTTGATATCTCATATATCAAGGGTACTCAGAATGTGGTTGTTGATGCACTTTCTAGGAGGCCTCACTTGGGTTCTATGACAACGATATTTGAGGATTGGAGGCATTTGATTATTGCGGAGTATGCTGGGGATCAGTGGGCTGCTGATTTTATTGATGGGACCATAGAGGACAGTAGGTATACACTTGTGAATGAGTTGATCATTTACAAGGAACGGGTGTTGTTGGTTCTAGGATCGGGTGTTTGTTTGGTGGTGTTAAGAGCTTTCCATGATTCTCCTTTAGCAGGGCATCCGGATTTTTTTAAAACCTATAGGCAAGTGAGGGAAAGATTCACTTGGAAAGGCCTGAAGTTTGATGTGCAGCAATATGTCAGAGAGTGTTCAGTTTGTCAGCAGAACAAACAGGGGCACACCTCTCTAGTAGGGTTACTGCAGCTATTTCCCATTCCTGAGCGGAAATGGGAATGCATCTCTATGGACTTCATTGTGGGCTTGCCTAAAGCTCAGGGTAGGAATTGCATTTATGTGGTGGTGGATGGATCGGCTTACGAAGTATGCCCACTTCTTTTCGATTACAACCACTTTCTCAGCGACAGGTTGCAAATTTATTCTTCCGGGAGGTGTTCAGATTGCATGGTTTACCCCGGAATATAGTAAGTGACCGAGACAGTCGTTTTATGAGTCACTTATGGCAGGAACTCTTTCAGTTGTGTGGGACGGAGTTGACTCCCAGTACTAGTTACCACCCTCAGACTAATGGTCAGACTGAGATCGTTAATAAATGGGTGGAGGGCTATCTTCGGAATTATGTGTCTGCTCAGCAGAGAGCGTGGGTGAAGTGGATTTATCTATGTGAGTATTGTTATAATACCACTCACCATATGTCTATTCGAATGGCTCCTTTCTGAGCTTTGTATGGGTATGATCCTCCTAGTTTTCTGGATTTGCTTTTCAGTGATAGCAGAGTTCCCAGTGCAAGTGATTCGTTGTAGGACAGTCAAGATATTGTGGAAACTTTGAGGGACAATATTCAGAGAGCTCAAAATCAGCAAAAGCAGTATGCTGATCAGAAGCGGGTTGCTTGCTCTTTCCAGGTTGGAGACATGGTATATTTGATGTTGCAGCCTTACAGGCAATCTTCTATCTGAAAGAGTGGAGCTGAGAAGCTCAAGCCTCGGTATTATGGGCCCTTCCATGTTGTTAGGCGGGTGGGCGAGGTTGCATATGAGTTGGATCTGCCAGAGGACAGTAGGGTGCATAATGTGTTTCATGTATCGCGCCTCAAAAAGGCGTTAGGCAGACATGTTGTTCCGTCCTCTCTGTTACCCCCTCTGGATGATGAGGGAAAGTTAGAGTTGGTACCTGAAGTATTTTGGAGACTCGTGAGCGACATTTGCGTCGGCAAGTTATCAGGGAGTTTTTGATCAAGTGGTCTGGTTTACCGATTGAGGATGCCACTTGGGAGTCAGAGGACATTCTTCAGCACCCCGGTTCTGGGTAAGTCACCTCGTGCCAGTTTCTATTTTTGGATGGTGGGTTTCAGTGTTCAGTGTTCAATGTTCAATATGATTTGGAGTTGGATCAAGGTGATTGATTAAGTCTTCCTTATTTAATTAACTGTGGAGTTAAAAGTTATATCATTAATGATTAATATCATTATGATATATTATGTTTATATGAGACTTTATTATTAAAGTTGAATATAATCATTGTTTCATATATCTTAAGTTGAAAGGAAGAAGTGCTTTAAGTTATTTGAAGAGTATGATTGAAGACATGTAAAATCGAGCCTTCAAGAAGAAGATTCAGCTTTTATATAAAGGATTTCGAAAGCTTGAGAATCCATCTTATGCAATTTATAAACTTGTGTCTTGGAGAAATTGGAGAGGGTTTCAGAATTTTGGCCAATCGAATTGTGAATTCGATTTGTTGTTACAGCACTTTGAATTGGACCTTTAATGTCCAGTGAATCGTGTAGGGTGCCGGTGGTGATAAGAAGTTAACGCGGCTTGCTTCCTTCAGCATTTCCAAGTGTGTAGAAGTCGCGGTAGCAATATGAATGATCAGCGTTCGCGAGTAGTATGGGAAGTGTTACAATGATTGGACGTTACTCTTTCCAGTGATCAACAGCCTTGTGCCACGTCGAGTCTTGGAGGTGTGCGGGTTGAGGAAGACACCTTGCGGCCTGCAATTGCAATCTCGCGGCCAGCAAGTACTAGAGAACATAGAGGTAGATTAATTAATATACATCTACATTCATCAATTACGGTACTCATGGAATTAATATTGTAATTGCAATGATATTCTGATTTGTATTGGGTTTAAGGAATTTGAGAGTTGTTCGATGTAATTATTATTTTGGCTTATATATTGGAAAATTCTAAAAAAAGAACATATATTTGATTTCAAAGAGAAAGTCTGCAAGTTGTCTATTAGTGTGAAGTGAATTTTGTATTGAAATTTCAAGGAAGAGCCAGGTAGGCTCTTTACATATATATATATATATAGTGTGGAATCTACTAACACATAAATTAAATACATGAAGTAATAGTAAAGATGGCAGTACATACCAAATACAAGAGTAGAATATGTCTTTATCAACTCATGAAATTATTACAGAGAAGAAGACCAAAGATGGTAAGCCAACGATTACAGTTCACCCAACTATACCATACTGCCTTTTGTTGTGCCTTGCACACATGCCCCGTTGTAAACAAGGACCTCGATCTTCTTTTAGGCCCTTAGGTTGTGTTTGTCATTCCACGCCTGGAGTATTTTTGGGGTTGAAGTCTACATGTTGAAATCTAGAAAACGCCTTAGGTTATAGATATTAAGCTAAGATTTGTCTTAGGATCTCTTCTAGGATTGAATGAAATCATAGTTCCATGACTCGGACTCGCCTATGACTCGGCAAGGTCGACTCAAGTTTCAACTCGTGACTCGACAATGACTAAGCAAAATGAAAAAAACCCTTGCAATTTAGAGATTTTTAATGATTTAAAACTTGTTTCATGCACCCATTATTGAATAAAGCATAAAGACACTATAACATCATCAAATAGAAGCTAATTTGATCACATACATAAACATACATCCATCACATAAGTACAAATGTAAATTGTAGCTTAAGGAAATAGAAAACATAGATATGCAGAATTATAAATATTGTCAAATGTATATAAAATCCATGAAATCCATGACATCAAATGTTCTCAAACATATGTGTAGACAAAAACAAGTCTATGGCTCAGGCTCTAGCTCAGCCTCAGCCTCAGAGTAGTCTGTCTGCCTCCTACGAAGGCGTCTGATTAGGTCCTGGATGACTGACAAGCCATAGTCTCTACATGCGAGGTGCCACTCTGATCAACATCAGCTACGCGGGTGGCTGATTGTGCTCTATCCTCCTCTGTCATAGCCACAGCCTCAGCCTCTCTGTCTGCCTGTCAACCCACTCATGGTCCTCCTCAGTGAAGACAAGATCGGTAGACTCAGTGAGGCACTCGGACTCTGGATCGATCTCTGCTAGAGTGATCGAAGAGGAGTCAGTGTCCAAAATTTGTCTGGTCCTAAGATGGAGGTTGTAATGAACAAAGACAAGATCATTCAACCTTTCCACAAACAATCTATTATGCCTCTTCTTCTCATAACAAGAAAATAGAATGCCTTTTAGGGTAAAATAGAAAATATATATTAAAAAAAATGGCAAACACTTCATGTTTTTTATGTTTTTTGGCAAGTCCAAATTGGATTGCCGCAGCACGGGTCATGCTGACGAGTCATGAAAACCCGCCAGGCACTCCACGACCCGCGACTCGCAAAAACTCGCACTACTCGTGGCGAGTTCAGGATCACTGAATGAAATGAAGCGGTAAGACCTTGAACTAGTAGAAAGCCTCTTCGATCAATAAATTATGAGAAACCAGGCTTGAATGAAGTTTCGCATCATTTTGAATTAGAAATCGATCAAGTAACTGGGAGCGAGAAATGGAAGAAATTTGATGGACTTATGAAATCGGTAGTTTGATTAATTACATGGCAAGATGAAGAAAGTTTGCATGAAAGGATGAAAGTTGATTGAGAGTAAGTATGAGGAAGTGATAAACAAGTCATGAAAAGTGGAAACGATTGGTTAAAGTTTGAAAATTTAGAAATTTAAAAGATTTTCCAAAGGTTTCCTTCCCCACCGATCAACACACCTAGGAAGTATCCAGGGGAGAAAATGAGATAAATGCCCAAAGGCGCGCATAAGTTGCGAATTTGAAATTTTGAACTTCCCCATTTCATGCGCCAAAGGCATAAAAATGATAAAGGAAATAAGTAAAGAAAACAAAAAGGGGGGGTAGAAGGTAAGATTAAAATTTCTAAAATTGCATATAGGCGAGAAATGACCCAAAAGTACAAAAGCGGGTCCACTTTACAAAGTGGAAATTTTCACTTTACATGTTTTTTGCACTTTTCCTAAATACACCCCTCTATGTGTTTGAATATCTCATAAGTCCCGCAATTTAAGGCATTTTAAAATGAGAAAGAAGCGATATCTAGTGCCTCCTTGAGTGACAAAATAAAAGCAATCAAATTAGATAAAAGTGCAAAAGTGGGGGTACAAGGTAAATTTGAAATTTCCAAAAGTGATGTTTTCATGCACTTAGCATTCAAAAGACAAAATTTCATAAAAAGTGCGAAAGCGGGTTTGTTTTACAAAGTGGAAATTTACACTTTGTCTATTTCATGTGACCCTTCCCAAGCAAAGTACCTATTGTCAGGAATACTTTACAAAACGGAAATTTTCAAAAAAATCCTCAATATTGCGCATTCTTTATAAAACGTGAATTTTCAAAAAATCCTCAATGTTGTGCATTCTTTACAAAATGGAAATTTACAAAAAATCCTCAATGTCGCACATTCTTTACAAAATGAAATTTTCAAAAAAAACCTCAATGTCTCGCATTCTTTACAAAATGAAAATATTCAAAAAATCCTCAAATGTTCTTTACAAAGTGGAAATTTTCAAAAAATCCTCAATGTCGCACATTTTTTTACAAAATGAAAATTTTCAAAAAATCCTCAAAGTCGCACATTCTTTACAAAATGGAAATTTTCAAAAATATCCTCAATGTCGAACATTCTTTACAAAATGGAAATTTTCAAAATATCCTCAATGTAGAGCATACTTTACAAAGTGGAAATTCCCAAATTTCCTCCACCATGCACCATTTCCAAAACTTGTTCCAAGTGCGCCAAGTTCTGAAACACATGTTTGAATTCCAATTTCCAAAATGTCCTTCATACCCACCAACCCAAGAATTACCTTCATGCGTGCCTAGGGAGAAGAAAGTTCTGTAGAGTCAAAAATTGCACACCCCCTTTGCAGTTTTTCCTACACTTTTGCAACCACTTTAGTGTCCATTTCCGTAGCATTTGTGTAGGTCCATTTCAGCCATTGCATTGGCCTTTTCCCTCTTAGGATGCTCAAAAGTCCTTGTCAGCAGCTATCTTTCAGCATCAATTTTGCATTAACTGCATGTTTCTTTTGCCATATGTCATTTTTTAGCGTGATTTGCTTGGACACAAGCGTGCCGCGCAAACGTTTGCACGTCGCGCATTCGTCTTGCGAAATCTTTACGTTCATATGTCAGTGCTAAACAGTTTGCACGTCGCACATTCGTCTTGCGAAATCTTTACGTTCATATGTCGGTGCTAAACATTTTTCCACTAGTCACTTGCCTTTGTCGATGGAAACAGCTCAGATTCTTCTATATTGGTCTGGAAACCTCTTTTTCCTGCCTCTTCTCCCTTTTAAATCCATTTTTCTTCTCATTCAATCTCTCTTGGAAAGTTCTCTTGCAATCTCTTGGCATTTTTACAGCTTTTTCTCACTCTCTTTATCTATCTTGTTAATGCACTCTTTCGTTTGCTACAGCACTCTCAAACTACAACAATAATCTATGCATGTCCCTTGGCTTTCTCAAGCCTATCTGGTAATATCTTTCTGTCTCTCTCGTGTCTTTGAGCATTTTGGGATTTATTACATCCCTTGTCTATGAAATCATTCATTTGTCTATTTATCTTTTGATCTATCTATCTATTTGGCTGCTATGGAGGTGGAAACACCAAAATAGGGACTTGACTAAGGCAAGTCTCCAAACAGCCCCAAACATTTTTCCTCTCTTGCGTGTGTGTGTGCAAGTTCATTGGAAGGATTCAAATGCACAAGGGTTTTCTCATGTTCTATTTATTTCATTTATGTTCATTGTCTTATATCTTTTATTGCATTTTTGACTTTTGGGTTTTACAGATTATGTGAAGTACAGACCTTGGTTTTTGGACATCCTATGTATTTTTGGTTTCAGTCTGTACAGGACTATAGCGCGCCGCGTAGATGTCTGCGTGTCGTGCTGGTGTCCTCGATCGAGATGCTCAAATTTGGACTGAAGACTCTTTGTCGTCTGGTCTTTCCATTTCTATAACCAAAATATTATTTTCTTTATCTATAATAAGATATTTTCACTGGTTCAGCTAGTTGGAGATATCCGAATGTGTGTTGTGAACCTGGCTCAAGGGAGTATAGTTTTCCTTTTGAATGGTCATATTTACTCCACTACAAGTTCAAAAATGCAAATTTCCAAAGTGTCCTCCTAAGCCGCCATTTCCCAAATACCTTCCATGCCCTCCATTTCGAAAAACCAGAACTACTTTATCCAAAAGTCCAATTTCATTTGCTTGAGATCAGATTTCCAAGTTCCAATCCTCTAAATCAAGGTTCTAAATTCTGATCTTAAAGTGCATTCCATACCCAAAATCAGAAATTTGGATCTCCAAATGCAAGTTTTCAGAATTCCTAGACCAGAGAATCAGATTTCCAATCATAATGCAGATTTCCAAGTTCTTATTTCAGAACTCCTGAATCGGATTTACAAGGTCAGAATACAGTTCCAAATTCTATTTCCAAGCCTCAAATCATAAAATGCAGATCCAAAATCAGGTATCCAAAGTTTCAAGGTTAAAAGTAAGAATTTCCAAGTTCTGATCTCAAAATTCAAAATCAGAAACCTAAATTCCATATGAAAATGACCAAAATCAGAAGCCCTATTTCCAAAAACCAGAGAGGTCAAGAGTTCCCAAATCCCATTTCAAGAATGCAAGAGTGAGAAATCAGAAATTCCAATCCTCATTCCAATTCTGATTCAGAATTCAAGTGCCCAGTTTCAAAAATCTGAATCCAAAATCAGAATGGGAAAGAACCCTGATCCTAAAATCCAATCCTCAATCAGACTTCAAAATTTGAATCCCCATTCCAAATATGCAATCCCAAAACAGAATTCCATATTTGGATCCTAAAGTGCATTTCATTTCAAGACTTTAGTTCAAGCCAGACTTCCTATTTCTAAAATTAATTTCCAAATACGAATATTCCAATCTGAAGGCACGGTGATCAGCCATGACCAATCCTAGAGTTTGAAATAGTGTTAATCCTTCTACCCATTGATGTTGATCCATGGCATTATCATGATTCCCTGATTGGGCTCAAGTGAACATTAGTTATGATGAATTGAAATTTGGTGTTCTTAGTGTTGCAAACGTTTTGATCAGTGATGGTTATGTAATGTGTTTGTGCAGATGCCTACATATGAATGCGGGAGATGCCTCGAAAGGAATCAAGCGAAATGGATCTGCCAGAATCGCTCGAGGGTCAGAAGAATTTTACAAGGTCAAGACAAAGTACAATCACAAGAACAAAACCATGGAGCAGGCTCAGGAGACAACTTTAGAATTTCTGAAGATTCAAGAAGACAACAGGAGAATGTCAGTCAAGGAATGGAATGTTTCTTAGAGGAAATATTTGAAAATAGACTTCATTGTATAAAGGAATGAAAATTCCTGAAAGTCAAAGCAAGTATAATGATGAAAAGGCAAATAATACTTCCTCTACCTACTATTTTGTCTTATTCTCCCTATGTAGGTGCAGATATTTTGTCTTTTAGTGAGGATTAGGAGCAAGATACTGTTTTTAATCCTAGAAGGCTTCTAGATGGCAAATCTTGGCCCTTTAGGATTAATCCTAGCCATTGATTTATAATTTAAAAATTATAAAAGGGCTTGTCCTCTCCTCATTTTGTAAGAAGGGTTTTCAGAATTGTTGCTATTATACTGGCAAAATGAATATAGACTTGTCATTGGTGTGGTGAAAGCTGTGTTATCTGTGAGTTGCATGGTTTTGCCTTCTCCAAAGTATTCCAATTCAGTTATAGTTAAATTTATGAATGTTATTTTGTGTGAATATGTTGTAGTTGCTATGTTGATACCATTTGTAGCTTGTTGATGTAAGTCACAGTGCATGGTTAGTCTGAACTTGCGAAATTTAGTTCGGTTGCTAAGTTATTTGTTATTTCTGCATATTTATGAGTGTGACAAATGCTTAGTGGCTTGAAAACCTTTTGTATAACCCCGGAAGATAGCACTGGTTGTGCGTAGTTGAGTTCGCTTGGCAAAGCACACCCCAATTTGGAATTGCAGCAATCAAACACCATAGCTTTCATTAGGGTTAAATAGGAATAGTTTCTTCTAACCCTTAATCCCTTTTCAGTTTATTTTCAGAAAGAATTAAGTTAGAGTAGTAAAATCTTGAAGAGAGAAAGGGTGGTATTTGCTGCCAGAGAACAACTATGTAAGTCCCCCTTGTGAAATCCAGCAAATCACATCAAATTCACTGAGTCTATCCAAGCACAGTCAAGACCTGACATTCAGAACCTTGGGGATCTCTCACTTGATCAGTCCTAATAGCATTCGAGAATCCTTGTTCAAGAGAGAATAGGATACACCCCCAGTGGACTCTTATTCTGCGTTGGTGGCGTGCAAAAACCCCCCATCAACACCTTGACAATATACAACATATTTGAAGGACCCAACTGTTGCCAAGAAGAGCACAAACATCAACCAATTGACGCTTATAACTACCGGAGAATGACAAATAGCTTAATATGAACAAATAATACATTGTCGACTAAACAAATATTATCAAACATAACAATAGACATTGTACACTAACTACAATAAGGAATGTGGGAGGGCCCCTTTAAACATATTAATTTTATGCTAGGTATCGTTTTTATTAAAAACTATTAAACCATAGCAGCATAAATCCTTTTGGGAAAAAATCGGCAAACCAAAAGAGTAGGATTTTTTTAAAAATCGGGAAAAAATCGGATTTACAAATTATTATGTTGCTAGTAACTCTACAGACTGTCCAATCCTTGATTTATTGAAGAGATCTGGGTGAAAAGAAATTAGAATTGTTAATAGCTTGTTACTCCAGGGGTCAAATTATAACAACTCATATCTTAACCTGGGATGTTACACATAAATTATCCTTAAGAATGACCACAATTTGTGTACATCAAAGACTTATTCTTAAATCCAAAACGTAGAAAAAAGAAATGTGTGAAAAGCATGATTGAGTTGCATCTCAGACTGTCATTTTGATATGAGTTGTAGTATAAAGGGCAGTCTCAAACACAGTGAATGGGTATTTACTAAGTTTCAATATACAGTAACTACATAGCATAAAATATAGCATCCTCCTCTGTTCATTCATCGTTTTACAAAAACGTTTGATGTTTTACAAAAACGTGACCGCAAAAAATTAAACGTGACTACATCCTCCTTTGTTCATTCATCATTTTACAAAAACGTCTAATGTTTTACAGAAACATCTGATCTTTTACAAAAACATGACTGCAAAAAATACTTGTAATATGCCCGCCCGAGGATGCCTTCGCAACCTCTAACTGTGAATCACCTGCGTCGTGCGACTCTGCCCTGTGTCTCTCTACTGCCCTCCTACTTGCGTTTATTAAAAACGAACGACGGGCATCTTTATAAAAAAAGTCGCGCAGCCATGCAGAAATTTTTTGCGGGTGTTTTTTGTCGCGGTGTTTTTGGCGTTTTATCGGATTTTTTCCCGATTATTCTACATTTTTTTTCAAAAAATCATTGACCACGACTAAACAAATCGTTGACCGATTTCATGCGATTTTTTGGGGAGAAAATCAGGTGAGGTCCCGATTCCCGATTAATTGCAATTAATCGGGATTTTTTCCAGATTAATGCTGCTATGGTACTATGGACAACTGTTTGGAGCTCTAATACTTGACCAAAAGCTCCTTTTTTCCTCTAGCTAGTTGTTCATGGTAAATTTCTATCAGGAAAACCATAAAAAGAAGGGCCCACCTGAAATCAGAAAATGTGTTATGTGGGATGACACAGATGAAACTGGCGCATACCTTCTTCATTGCCCCGTTGCCTTCAAACTATGGAGAAACATAATGTAAAAATTGAAACTATTGGTTGAATGGAAGACTCCCTTCAAGGGAAAGTGTTGTGACCTTTTCACACCATCGCCCCATTGCAAATGGGGATCCCCTCTTTTTTGCTTGGCAGTTAGTAGTTGTTAGTATTAGTCTTAGTTTGGCAACATTTTGAAGTCTCAGAGGTTGATAAGGTAGAAATTTGGGCAAGATTGAGATGCAAGTTGATTTTTAGTTGCAAGTCAACATCTTGAGGTGAATGAGAAGTTTCAAGAGTCAAGTCATGATCCACACTTAGTGAAATCTTCGGTTCGAGCCCAAGCAAGAATCCTAAAGACTACTTGATTTGCAACTTGGCTGAGACATTTTGATCCAGCAAGTCCCTAACTCTGATTTGAACATGATAAAAATTCTCAACACTTGGTTAAAATTCGATCTCCTTTTAAAGGCGTAAACTTAGGCAAACATAGAGAATTGGATTGAGTATTGATGCGAACCAAAGAAAACAAAGGTTGAAATATGATTGTTACAAGTTAAATTTGAACACTTAGTGAAATTCTGAAATCAATCTTTGTGAAGGAGACCAAGAGAGGCCAAAATTCCGACCTCTCCTAGGGTCTCGGCCCAAGGATACCAAGATTTCTGCCCAAGAATTGGGACTCAAATTTCCAAACTAATGACGAAGTTTGACTTGCAAGCAAGGAAGAGACTTGAGGGAGAGGTGTAATCAAGTTGTTGTCTATGAAATTGCCAAGCATTCAAGCCACCCAATCTTTTCACCAAGCACTTGGCAATTGAACATCCAACTCTCAGAAGGCATTTGTAAGAATTCAAGTCAAGAGCGAAACTCTGATTGACATTTGAAGAGGAAAACTAAAAGACTTGGCAAAATCAGATATTATTTCAACAAGCATTTTCAACATTTAACAATTTGGGCAAATTCATTTTGATGGGGAGCACAGGAGAGGTCAAAATTCCGACCTCCTTTTGGGGCTCCAAGCCCAATGACATGCTGATTTCCACCCAGCACTTGGGGCAAATTCTAAAATGCAAAATGAAATATGATTTACAAAAAGAGAAAATTCAAACAATGAAAAGAAAAATCTGACTTTCCCAAGGTGAAAATTTGAAAAAGGAGGAGAAATTCAACTTGTTTTGAGCAAAATATAGAAATTCAAAAAATCGTTGACCACGACTAAACAAATCGTTGACCGATTTCATGCGATTTTTTGGGGAAAAAATAGGTGAGGTCCCGATTCCCGATTAATTGCAATTAATCGGGATTTTTTCCAGATTAATGCTGCTATGCATTAAACAATCAATCATTTCCATAGGAGACGCCTGGTCATCTCTTGGGCAGTCGAAGGATGTCTTTGATGTCCTCAATCGCCTCGAGGACAACCCGCCATGCCATAACCATTTCATATTGTCCCCTAAATGCATACACGTTTCCAAGACACTTCAAAAATTTGTGTTTTCTTTTTTGTGGGGCGGCGGGGGGGAGGACACAAGGACAGGGGTTGGAGGCGTGGGGATGCATCCCCATGTAACACCAAAATCAGCACAACAATAATTTTTGTCATATTCAAGCAAAGTACCCAAATGCAGAGACTCTTTGATAAACCCTATACCCTTTTGGCTACATCCAGTGTTCTATCCTATAACAAATTCAAAAATGCCAAGGGCATGCTAAATGCAAAATTTTTGTCAGGTCTCATTATTGTAAGGTAAATCAACTGCGAAAATATTGTCAGTATGAAGTTTCAATAACAGATTCAGATTAATCATTTATCTACAATTTGAGTCCTGTCTACATTGAAGTTACGTTGGGATTATAATCCTTTCCTTTGAATTCCCCAAGCAATTTTTTGCATGCTTTAGTATAAACAAGACAGTTTTGGTTTTATTGCTAAAGTTCTACGCTACAAAGATAATGCAACAATTAAAATGCACTAATATTTTGGGACTATGCTTGAGGGGTTTGTTTTAGATCATATATTGCTTTAATCAATCTTCAAACAATATTTCCATATCTTCAACGGCAAATGCTTTCGTGCAAACTCTGTTTGGAAGAGCCAACACAGTAAGCAATAGTTTTAGACTTGGAGTCTTGTTTGTTGTTGAAAATACATTTCTATAACCCCTCCCTTTCATTTTGCGTGTTTTTCTTTACGCACAAACTTGGCTATTAAACAAATATTAAAATATTGGACGGATGAAATGCTACATGACATTTCTCAGGACCCACTGTGCCATCTAAGGAAGCATTGTAATGAGACGAGAGAAAGGTCTGTCACGGTTGCTTCATCATAATTCAATCTAAAATATCACTGCAAAGTTTCTCGTGTCATTGCAAGTTACAAATGCAGCTATTTAAACTACCATGATGAAATTCCCGATCAGGGGCCAATATGAATGAGCTGCATAGATACACTTTAAACATGGTACTCAAACTATTTTATAATGGACTGAAATATTTGCAGGCCAATTCACCTAATGAATAAAAATGAGAATGAAGTGACAATGTACAAATAAGATAAACTACCTAGCTTTGCCGAAGAATTCTCCTCATGGTATGTGAGTTGCGCCACAATGATTAGTTTATGTTGGGTTAAATCTAGTAAACCCATGGCTAGAGCTGAACAACTGGTGAGCACTATATAGGGCTCAATCTCCCCACTTGCATTATTAGCCACACTTTCAGCAGCTACAACTCGCATATTATCTGCAGTCAAATTCAAACAAATAAGTGAGATGTAAGTAGAGGAGAGCGCCCAACAGGGGCGAACTTTCGTAGTTGGAAATCTGAGCTCACAAAGAGCCCATTGTGATTGAATTCTTGTTGACCGTAATCAATCAGCTTATCGAAGCACAGTAACAATTCTCATAAAGAGTCATCCATGGATCAATTATTGACGATAGCAATCAGTGACTCGAAGCAGAAAAGGTGAAAATATTGTTTTAAACAAATACAAAATTATGTTAGGAAAAAGAGAGCAACTAAAATTCTGTATGACCTGTAAGGGGAATGGACCATTTCACTGGAGGAAGAAACCGTTCAAGGTGGTAATCCCAGTCACTGCAGTGGACAGAGATGGAGCAGGGCTCTTCCCCTTCCTCACCCAAAACCAAAAGACTGCTCCCTACCGCCAACACAGACCTCCACATTATTCCCTTTAATCGCTCCTCTTCTCTCCTGGCGAAACAATTTAGTCCATCTCCTCCCTTCAAACCCACTTTCCCGCTTTAGTGGCAATATTCCTAATGGCAAACCAGTCCATGTATCTAATGTAGTCCAAATTAAATATGATTTAATATTCCTATTTAAAAATAATAATTGAAAATTTTGGTATATTATTCTTGATTTTTATTTTATTTTGTGTCTATAATAATGGAAGTGTCTTAGTATAATAGCATATTAAAAAATATTATTAGTTTTTAAAGATTAAGCTTGTAATTCTATATTTATTTATTTTGTTTCACCTTCATTTGCAATATTTTTAATAGATGCACTTTCTAGTTCAAATTAGGCACTTTATTCATTTGGATCATTTTCATGGAACATGAGATTAACCCAAGTCAATCTTAAGTATAAGGATGATTCCAAAATTAAAGTCATCAAATTCAAATTTCAAACTTTCATGTCACCTTTTACTAGTCATTATGAGCTAATGTAACACATATTTCATGCTAGATGTTGATAGCTCATGTTGTCAAAAGGTTTTCATTTGGCACTAAAACGTATGGAGGAACATCAACATGGAATTAGATGATTGATAAGGAAAACACTTGCCACTTCAAGGGTGATAAAGGAATTAAATCAACAGCATCATATAAGTCGTTTGTGTCTTTTAGTGTTATCTATCTTTGCCATTATTGTAAATTTAATACATTAAGGAGTTAGACATAGAACATTTTCACCTATCAAAATGACAAGATCCTCGATGATGTGTCTAGAAAATTAATTGCCTCGGCCTAATAAATATCCCAAACTTTGAATCGGTACATAAAAGTCTACATATTTATGTGTCACACTGCCTAATTGATATCGACTCTTGCAAAACTCATTTGATACTCATTTGTGATGCATGGGAATTATGTTACTAAAGATGCACCTAAGAATTATATTTATCTTTGTCTTCTAAATAGCTATACAAGTCAATATGACATCTAGAGACATTGTTGAGTAGCTTGTTGACTGAATAGGTGAACAAGTTCTCTTAAGTTCCATCCCTTGGTGGGATAAATTAATGGAGACAAGAAATCAAAAAGACAACTATAGATATTTAGATGGCTTGTATGATGATTATGTAGCTTTGATTCATTTGGTAGGGTTAATAAGATCTTGAGTATAATATTGGTGCCTTCTAGATGTCCATTGGCAGCTCTGATTGCATCAGCAACTCTGTAAATGTAGCTTTCAAAACTCTCATATTTTTTCCTTTCTTAAGACCTCATACTTTTGTTTGAGATTCACCAGTCTTGCTTGTTTTGTCTTTAAATTTCCTTTATATAACAGGACCAACTTATCCCATATCTCTTTAGCACCTTTAAAACCTTTCAACTTCACAGATGTTGTGTCACATAAATTATTTAAAAGGATTGCTCTTGCTTTCACATTAGCTTATTTTTGTCTTTCTTCTTCAGTGGTCAAAGGTCTTCCAAAAGGAGGATAGAAACCAATTTCAATAACCTCCCAAATACCATTCTGCAATGTTTCTAGGTATGCTTCCATCTTGTCCTTTCAATAGGGAAAATTAGTGCCATCAAATACTAGAGCTTGAAAGTGTAAGTTTTGCACCGTCTAAAATTTGCCTCAAGAGGTTAAGCTTCTTTAAGAGGAACTAGGCTCTTATACCAATTATTGAACACACGTTGGATGCTAAGAGGGTGGGGTGAATCAACATAAACCAAAATTACATTAACTAACATCAATATTCACCACATGAAACATTAAGCAAGCAATGAACAAAACCAATAGCACATGAACACCAAGATTTTATACATGGAAAACCAAAACTGGGAAAAAGCATGGTGAGCACTTGCCCACAAAGATAATTCACTTATGTATATAGTCTTATTACAAAGTAGGAGCTCGTTGCTCTAGGATTGAAACTAGAGGCTCACTACTAATATAACAATGAATACAAATAGAATCTCACTACTCTAGACTTGCAAATAGAGGCTCACCCAATGTAGCAATACACAACAACAAACTTGTGCACCCAAGACTCACTATCCCAGAGACAAGTTACATACAACTCTTTACAAGGATAAATAGAGATTCCCGTGATACTACAATAGACCTGCACAATGCTATCAACCTTAGCAGCACATTGTTATTATCTTTTATGTTCTGTCATTATCATTGAACTCTGCTTTGTTAATTGTAGATATTCACTAGTTTGCACACCACTCACTTGTTTTACACCTTGCATTTTTCTAAAGAATAAATTGTACTTATATGAAAGATAGATAATTCGATATTACAACAAGGTCATCCATACCAAAAGGATATTAAAATTTAAGTTACAAGTTTTCCAATGAAACATTAAAATGCAATAAGGTCCTATGTTAGAAGCATCTGGAATAAAACATAGAATAGACCCAATCAGAGAAGAGATAAACATTAAATGCATAGGTTACATATAACACAAAGCTATCCAAGTAGGAGGTAAACATTAAATGTATAACCTGAACCTAAATGAAGAAGCAAGATCCACTCTAGGAGAGAGAATCACCATGAAAATACTACACATAGCCCGATGTCATATCCACAATAACTAGAACAACTTCCATAATCATTTCAAACATGTAGAAACATACTAGCCCAAAGAACTACTTAACTTGCCAACTGATT
Organism: Thuja plicata; assembly: GCA_018584345.1. Taxonomy (NCBI): domain Eukaryota; kingdom Viridiplantae; phylum Streptophyta; class Pinopsida; order Cupressales; family Cupressaceae; genus Thuja; species Thuja plicata. The sequence continues at coordinate 119,194 of MU223443.1, read as the reverse complement.
CAGACCTGCATTGTGAGATTTGCATGCCATGTCAAGAACAATAGAACAAGCAAATAATTTGTGTCAGGGGTTGTCACAACACATTTCCATACTAGAACAACAACTAAACAAAACTATAACACTTAATGACATAGTTTTTAGATCATCAGGAACAATATTTGGATCACCAGAGAATGCCACAACCAAGACCAAAACCTAAATCTATCTACATAACCATCAGCACACCTTCAATCATTATTTATGGACCAGAATCCTTTCAGAAAGCATAAATGAAACATTGTCATTACCAACTATTAAAATTGTTATTTGCAATTGTGTAACACTATCACTGAAACACAAACATCCATACCGCACAAACTTCCAAACATAAGAATACAACATTGAAGCACTGATAAACATCATCTTCCCATGATCACAGGACACATATATGTCTTCCACAATTTTGAATACATACTTGTCTTCCACTATTCTAAATACATACTTATCTTCCACTATTCTATAGGTTCAATAGACAAACTTACTTCTCCAAGTATAGCAAACTTCTGGACCACAGTGTTTGACCAACCACAAACACCTTCAAAACACAATGTTTGACATCAATGACAACAAACAACCAAACATATATTTCCAATATTTGTTGTGCCTCACAACTCACACCTTACTTGGTCACTTGAGAAAGTGGGGGAACCCTCCTTTTTGTTTTTGCCTTTGTGTGTTTTTCTTGTTTGTTTTTCCTCCTTGTGTTTTTAGGGTTTCATTGATTAGATTTTCAAGCATCTTAGTGCCTCATTAAACACCTAAAACCCCAATCCCTTAGTGTCCTCTTTTCCTTGTGTTTTTATTTGTGGTTTTTTTTTTCATCCTTTTGGGGATCGAGGATGAGTGACCTGAAGCTTTTAGAGGTGTCTTACCCCTAACCCATGATTTTCCTTTTATCATTTGTTTTGTTCTTTTTTGTCAAGTTTCAAACATAAAAGGATCAAATATTATTGAAAACATTCAGATGTTGATGCGGGTGTGAATCGATATAAACTAAAATTTAATCATTACTGAACTTTAAATCAATGTGGTAAAAACAAACAAATTGAAGCAAATTAGAATACAAATAGACACCAAGATTTTTACATGGAAAATAAAAGAAGGGAAAATCCAAGATGAGGATTATGTAGTGCCTCTTCCATTCGCACTAGTGCATTGTGATTATTTTGAATGTGGATTTGTCCTTGTGCTCATGATTGTGCCTCTTTATAATTGGAAGAAGATCCCTTGTGTTGCCTTGATCTAGTTGTTGATTCATCATTGTTGCTACATGTGATTTTGTATGTGTTTCTTTGTGCCTTGATGGACAAGTGCTTTATGATTTTTTTAGACTATGATATGTAGGTGCCTTCTCGATGACCTTGAGTATGTTGTTTCATGGAGATGTGTGTCTACTTGTCGTGCCTAGATATGAGGACCTTATGATCTAACTTTTGATTATGTTATGAGAATATCTTGGTTAGATTGTGTTGAGATAGAATATTGTTGTATTTTGTAATATGTATGTTAGTGTGGAAAGCTAATGTAGTGTGACTTTTTTAATTACTACGTAAAGTTAAGTCATGTTTTACGATATTAAATGCTAATCAAGGAAGTTAGCAATATATGTGGATTCAGTAGATCACCATGATGAGTTTATTACATTGTTGATGTTATAGCTATTTGATTGAGAGTTTGTGTTATTGATCATGTTTTTTATTGATTGGTTCAGGGAACTATTATATGTGCAATATTGTTTTTAATGACATTTAATAATGTTCAATATGTTTAATTTAGATGTGATTATTATTATTATAATGTTTAGATGATGATTATATGTGAAAAGGGGTGATGTCGTAACATTCAAATACATAAGAATGATACAATATTAAAATTCCCTTTCAGTGATTTATGTTAATTGACTAGTTTATGTATGTGTTCATCTATTTTACGTGTATGAGAAGTTACACTTGATGTGTGAATGTTTCAATGTTAGCAAGTACAAGCATTGACTTCACCTAGATTCATAGGATCGAGTGTGCCTATATCCTTGATGGTGGTTATAGGACATAGCGCATTGTGCACCCATATTACCTATCCCTAGCCATCATTCCTAATTTGGAACGGTATCTCTATGTTTCATATGTTTACACCCCCAATTACTATTTAGGTAATGACTGGATACCCTCATGTATAATTGTGAAGGACTAGTAACAATTATTTTTGCATAGTCATTTGTTTGGGAATTGTTGTTATTATGTTACTTATTTTAATAATATTTAAATATCATAATGGCAATTAAATATTTAATTAGAAATTTGTCTTATGTGTGCTTGATTTTATGAGAATTGGATGATTTATTACTTAGTTATAATTTGAATTTGAGTGGGTTTTAATATTATTTTTATTGGCTTTTCAAAAAGGTGACTTTTAATTGGTAATGAGAGTTCATTTTTAGGCACTTAGTCTATTATTCTCTCTTGTCTCTCAACAAACCCTACATGTGAAATTTAGAATTGAGATTCTAGGATAATTCTTGGGAATATTTTTGTGGTATTGGCTTAAGGGATTTCTTACAATGGATTCTACTCATTGTCTAGATTTTGCTCCCTCTCATGGACTATGTTGATTTCTTTTCAAATTTAAAGTTTTCACCCAATTTTGTGGTATGGACATTGATTTCTCTCTTGTTTCTCAATTTGAGTGCTTGATTCTTGTTGCAACTGGTTTATAAGTGAAATTCGAACAGTTCTATATTTTATTTTGGTCTTTAATTCAACATTTGAATCTATTGTTCAAATTTTGAAAACTATGGTTGTATTGGGGAAACTCTGTCCAATTTTTTATGGATGATTGGAAATGTAAATTTTATTACATATTTTGAGTGTTGTGTAGTTAGAGATCAATGGGTTTTCCTAGATTTTTTATTTGTTATATTAAAAAATTTAAGCCTTTTGGAGGTTCATCAATGGTGGATGACCTCCATGACTGATTTTTAGCCAATTTGAGAATTTGATAAAAGACGAGATTTTTGGTTTTAAATGGGATTTTATTTTGTGGAATTGTGATATTATATGAGCAAATTTTATTATTAGATTGATTTGGTTATGTTTTCTTGGCAATATGACCAATTGAGTATGTAATGGATATATGTGATAATGATTATGTATATATGGTTCTCAATGTGTGTTTGAGGATTTTGGGCTTTATTTATGAAAGTATATGTATTGCATGTTGATGTATCTATTATGGGTTTGTTGTTTGGATTTATTAAACCTAGGGTAGGTAATAGAGTGAATGATGGGAATGGTGTCCTACGAGGGTCTGGGCACAAAGGGGTCACCAGGGTAACTCATTGGGAATTGTAGTAATCAAGTGAGAACATAATTAAAACTTTGGTTGGGATAACACATAAGTTATATTAAGTGGATTCCCCCCTATCATTCCTTGAGTGCTTTTATAAACTAAGGATGAGTTTGGAAGGTTTGGTCATCTTTGGGGCATTGGTCTAGCATGATCAGGTCTCCTCATCTATATGAAAGGACTACTTAATTATGTGTGAACCATTCCTTCGAGCTACATTATGACACTCCCCACTCTTGTCCCCTATGTATCTAGACCTATATATGTGATTAGAGCCTCATGGAATTATTGTTGTCGAGTGGTTGGATTAACTTGTGATTTTGTCAAAAGGGAAATTTAGTGTTGCTCCTTTATGATGCCTTCGTGTCTTTAATGTTTCTTTTGAGGATTATTTCTATTCATTTTCTATTGGATTTTTTTTGCTTGACACCTTTATTATTTGATGTTTTTGTATGATGAGGATGATACTTTTCTATTGACATTTTTTTCTTGGGTTGTTTTTTAGTTTGGAAGGTTGAGATATTCATGACTGAGTGCATGCTCCATGCTTTTGTATTTTTGTAAACCTTATCCTATGTGCCTTATTTCTTGAGTGTTTGGGTCACATGACTATCTCCAATCATGGTGGGGTGGTCCTACGAGATTCACATGGTCAGCTTGGAAACCATCATTGGGGACCGGTGGACTTGATTTGAGATCAACCTTGTAGAGCTTCTTCATCTTCCTCTTCTCATGTTCTCTCTTTATATTTTAATTATCACAAGTGTTAAACTTAATATATTTTTAGATAAACTTTTCAAATATGGTGTTATGTATATTGAACACGCTGATCAGAGGATGTTGTAAATGTGTCATTATAGATTGGTATTGTTAAGTTTACGTGACCTGATATTGCAATCGAGCATGCTTCATGAACTTTTATGCTCCTTGGTTGTTGATGTATTATGATGTTACATTAGGAAACCTTCCTTTGGTGCTCTAAAATCAAAATAGAAGAGTTTGGAAAAGTTTTAGAGGTGGATGTAGTCACCTCCATGTGCGGTCATACTCAACCAATTTTGAGTTGTTTTAAGTCAATCAGAGTTAATCCATGATCATTTAGAGTGACCCAATGAGCATTAATCAAGGTCATATCATGGTTTTTTTTGTTTTGAATCCAATTATATCTATTACCATTGCTTTCAGAAATTTTAGGGTAGATTGGATATGTTTTGAATCTACTTGATCTCACCCTCATTGTAAGAGTCACCTGGTGACTTTGGGATCACTTTGCAGAACATTTTCCACATGTTTTTCACTAATTTATCCCAATTTTGAAATAAAATGGGTTTTTTATTCACCAAAGGGTATAGGTTTTCATATAGGTCCTAGAATAAAGTTGGGAAGCTCATTGGTTAGGACGAGTGAGAAAAAATGGGATGAAAGCTCGAGTTTACCAATCTAAAGGACTCTAAAGAATAAATAGGAATCCAACATGAAAAACATATGTAGGATAATTTTGTGAGGGCACTAAGTCTTACTAATTCACCCCCACCCCTCCCTCCCCCCCCTCTCAGTTATTCTAACAATTGGTATCAGAGCTATCGGTGCTTATCGGGGAGCATACAATGCTTAGAAGAAAGTTTTCAAGGACTCAAGATAAAGATCACAAGATGTATAAGAGAGATGCACCTAAGATGAACAGGGATAACTTCCAAACATGGAAAAGTAGAATGAGATTATACCTATTAGGAATTGCAAGCAACATTGAATATTTTCTGGACAATGAATTCATTCTACCTACTGGAGCTTTGACAGTAAATCAGTTGAGAGAAAAACATGAGCATAGCCTTATCATGGTGGAGATTGCCTCTTCACTAACCAATTCTGAATTTGAGGACATCAAGAATTGTACAACTGCCAAGAAGATGTGGGATCATCTTACAACAATTTATGGAGGAGATGTAAATGTACTGAAAGCCAAAGCTGAGAGCCTTTGTGGAAAGTTTGATGACATGCAAATGAAGGAAGGAGAAAACATCACACAATATAGTACCTAACTTAAGGAAGTTGTGAATGTTATTCGAGGATAGGGTGGAACCATTGATGAAGACACTATTGTGAGTAAGATTCTTAGAACTCTATTTCCTATTTATTCTATAAGAGTCTCTACAATACATGAAATGAGAGTAGCACCTGGAAATAACATTATTGTTGATAGTCTTGTTGGAAGATTGATTTCTTTTGAGCTGAATAACTTTACAACAGTATTGTACCATCTATTGAATCTGCATTTATGTATACTTTGAAAATTGGTAAATCTAGTAGCAAACACATAATCAGAAATAACAGTGACAGTGATAATGATGACAAGGAACTTGGTGAACTTGAAGTTTTAATGGTTAGAAGATTACACAGAGGTAAAGGAAGATATAAAGGTAAACTACCTTTGATATGCTTTAATTGTAAAGAGATTGGCCATTTTACTGTAAGATGCCCTAACAAAAAGAATGATGATATAAATGATAGATCTAATGACAGAAAGGAGGATCGTGACTTCAAAAGCAACCAACAGTATGACACAAGATATAACCGAGATTAAAAGGATAAAGGTAAGAAAGCTTGTTACATTGTTGAAGATAAAGTTAATGATATTAACTATAACAGTGATGAAGATATTGAGATAGTGTTTGTAGCATTGAAAGAAGGTTTAGATGAAGATGAAAGGTATGTAGAAACAACACTTATCTCTAATGTTAGTAAACATGATATTTGGGTTATTAATAGTGGTTGTACACATCACATGACTAGTGATAAAGGCAAATTTGAATTTCTCAAACATTATGATGGAGGATCAGTAAGAATGGGAAATGATACACCCTATCAAATGAAAGGAAAAGGTACTATTATGCTGAACAATCAAATCAAATGTGAAAAGGCTTATTGGGTAAAAGGACTTAACTACAATCTGTTGAGTGTTTCACAGTTGAACAACACATATCACCGAGTTACATTTGAGAACAGAAAATAAAGAATCTATGATGGAAAAGGAAAATTGATTGGTAGTGGTGAACAATCTAAAGGTAACTTATTCTATCTTGACACAGCTGAAACTACTTGTTTATTGGCAAAGAATGAAGATATATGACTATGGCATAAAATACTTTGTCATTCAGACTTTGAAAACATGGTTAAGATTAGTAGAAAAAGAAAATTTAGAGGCTTACCGAGCTTATCTAAACCAGACCATGTAATGTGCAAAAATTGTCAAATGGGTAAGATGTTAAAATCTAGTTTCAAGAGCAAAAAAATTTCATCTAATGACATTTTGGAGTTAGTTCATACAAACCTATGTGGACCAATGAGAACAAGAAGCTATTATGGAGACAAATATTTTATTTTATTTGTTGATGACTAGTCACTCTAGGATGATGACTGTCATGTTTCTAAAAGAAAAATCTGAAGCATTTAAGATTTTTAAGTGGTATAATGCTAAAGTGGAAAAAGAAAGTGATAGAGATCTGAAGGGTTTGAGATTTGATAGAGGAGGTGAATTTGTTTCTGATGAGTTCACTAACTTTTGTAATGCTCGTATGGAATCAAAAGATAGGTTTCTGCACCAAGGACACCACATCATAATGGGATTGTTGAAAGAAGGAACAGATCGATTGTTGATTATGCAAGGACATTGATGATTGAGAAAGGAGTTTCACAAACATACTGGAGAGAAGCAGTCGAAACAATAGTATAAACATTGAACCGAGTACAACTGAATAAAGATTCAAACAAAACACCTTATGAGCTATGGTATGGATATACATTGAATGTGAGTTATTTTAGAATATTTGGTAGTAGGTGTTATATTCTGAAAGATGAGAGAAATGGAAAATTTGATTCAAAAAGTGATGAAGGAATGTTTCTTGGATATTCTACTAAGATTAAAGCTTACAAATGTTTGAACAAGGTAACTAACAAAATCATTGAGAGTGCAAATGTGAAAGTTGATGAATTTGTTGAGATAAATGACGAGGACAGTGTGAAAGAACCTGAAGATTATAGTAAATTTGTTTACTGGGAAGAACCTGATACTATACTGATGTAGATGTCTAACATTACTGGGCAACAGACTAACATTACCGGGCAACAGGTAGCACAAACTGAGAATCAAGAAAATGATGAAATAGAAGATCATGAACCATAAGACAATGTAGATACTGAAGAAGATGATGAAGGACCAAGAACTAAACCTATACTTTATAGATGTGTAAGAAGACATCATCCATGGGATCATATCATTGGAGATAAACCAGTAAGCATATTGACAAGAAGTAAGTTCAGAGATAACACTTGTTTAATTTGTGAATTTGAGCCTAAGAATGTTAGAGATGCATTAGAAAATGAAGAATGGTATAATACCATGAATGAGGAAATTGAGCAGATACAGAAAAATAAGACATGGACATTAGTACCAAGACCGAGTGATAAAAATATCATTGGCACCAAATGGATTTTCATAAATAAATAGAATGAATATGGGAGTGTAATCAAAAATAAAGCAAGACTGGTTTGCAAAGGGTATGCACAAGAAGAAGGAATAGACTATGGAGAAACTTTTGCACCAGTTTCTAGACTTGAAGGAGTAAGAATACTAATTGCATACATTGCATATAAAAGATTCAAGGTATATCAAATGGATGTGAAGTCCACATTTTTTAATGGAATACTGGAAGAGGAGGTATACATTGAACAACCTAAGGGATTTGTTGATCCTGATTAGACACACATGGTATGTAAGTTACACAAAGCTTTATATGGACTGAAGCAAGCAACAAGAGCATGGTATGAAAGACTACATTCTTATCTAATAAGTATTGGATTTATTAGAACAAGTGACAACAACAATTTGTATTTAAAAGGAGGAAATGATGATAAGACACTTATTGCTGAAATATTTGTTGATGATATCATATTTGGAGGTAATGATAACTTATGCACTTCATTTGCTGATGAAACGAGGAAAGAATTTGAGATTTTGATGTTTGGTCAGATCATTTTTTTTCTAGGATTGCAAATTTTACAACAAACTATAAGAATATATATTACTCAATCAAAATACATCAAGGAAGTACTAAAGACAATCAAAATGGAGGAATCAAAACCAGTTGGAACACCTATGGTGACAGGATGCAAACTGGAAAAAGGAGACAAGACACCTGAGGTAAATCAAACCTTGTACAGATCTATGATTAGTAAATTGATGTATGTTGTTCACACAAGACCAGACCTAGCACATGTAGTTGGAACAGTTGCAAGATTTTTCTGCTAACCCTAGGGAATCACACATGACCACTGTAAAAAGAATTTTTAGATATTTGAAGAATACTAAGGGTTATGGACTATGGTATAAAAGAGAAGGAAAATTCAAATTGAAAGTCTATATAGATGTTGATTGGGCAAGGAATATAGATTATAGAAAAAGTACTACTGGTGGAGCACTCTTTATTTAGTTACTTGGATTAGCAAGAAGCAAGGATGCATATCTTAGTCAACTGCAAAAGTAGAGTATGTTGTTGCTGCTGCAAATTGCTCGAACATAGCATGGCTAAAATAATTATTGAATGGAATGAATCAAGAGATCACTAAACCAGTGATGAATATTGTGATAATACAAGTTCTATAAATATTTCAAAGAATCCAGTGATGCATACAAAGACAATGCACACATCTATAAAGTATCACTACTTGAGGGAGTAAGTAAAAGACAAACAAGTAATACTGGAATATGTATAATCAAAGGAACAACTTGCAGACATATTCACAAAACCATTGCCAAAGGATACATTTGAGTACTTGAGAGGTAGACTAGGGGTTCGTCCCTTGTCTATTGGTAACTAAGCAGATTAGGAGGTTGCATCAAGTTAGAATAACTAAGAGGGGGTGAATCAGTTAGACTTGGTGCCCTCACAAAATTATCCTACAGTCCTAAATTCCTCCAGATGTATAACAAAACACATTCAATCATATAAAACTTGGCTTGGTGAAAATGTATTTTGTAAACTTAAACTTTCATCAATAGTGTTTACCGAATGCCAGTAAATTAATACTGTGATTACCGATCTAGGTCAATAAAATAAAGTGTAAAGTAGAGTAACAATCCACAACATTCATACACATTGACACATAGATTTTTAACGTGGAAACCCTGTTAGGGGAAAAACCACCTGAGACCGGTAACCCATAATATTTTCACTCTTCTGAAGTGAGCTCAGTGAGGAGTCAACCCTGTTAAAGGTTACAATGCACATTATTAATTGTGACCCTGTTAGAGGATTTAAAACTAACAGTTCTCTCTTGACTAGGCATTCACTATGGGGTCAAAAAGAAAACAATCAACATTCTCTGAATGTTATAATAAGGATTCACTATCCCACTTGGTTAAGAGATTTATCTGTAACAATGGTTAAACTGATACAGTAATGATCTGATTCAAATACAACTCTAATTTGCAAATATTCAGATCTATTATAAGCACATAATACCTCTGATCAATTTGTTCACTTTAGTTCATATCATACTTGTTCTGCTCGGTAATCCTCTTTCCTCTATTTTCTCAGTGATGTCTGCAAAAATGCTTGGTTATATCTTTAACTAGTTCGATTAGTCATGCATTAATTTCACATGTATGCTTCAACATTTGTGTACACGATTCACAAATGAATCTCTTGTCTCTTATATAGACATCATGTATCATTTAATTTTCATCCTTCAAATATTTTTGCTTAATCTCCATCGTTCATTTTTTCACTTGATCCTTCCTCAACAGTTGTGTTAAAAACACATTTTAATCTCTGTCATCCGATCTTCCTTGAATTTTCATAACCGTTTGATCAAATAACAAACTTTATCTTTTACCTTGAAAACATCAATTACTAGATCAACATCCAAGTTGGCCTCAATTAGAATTAATTTCTCAGTCTTAGTATTAACCGTGTTGTGTCGGCAATCCTTTACTCGGTTATCACTGTCGCTCGATATACACTGCATTTTACTCAGTTATTACTGTCACTCAGTGTACATAACTCTTCATTTTTCTGACCACATAAACATTGTTTGTTCCAGATCTTCAATACATAATAGATTTTTTCTACCATAATAACACTCAACTAAGTTTACATCAATGATAATGCATTAACTGATAATGTTTATCATCACTTTTGTAACTCAGTTGAATATCAACAAATGACTTCAAACATATAATCAGTTGTAGTTAATCAATCTCTCCCTTTTGCATTTGTGGAAACACAATATTCAATATTCAATATAAAATTCCATACAACAAATACCAAACTTTTCTTCTACAACTGCAATCATTTTGTAGCTCTCCCTAGCTTGAATATAATATGTGTTAGTATAAACAAAATATGCATTAGGCAGACTCTCCCAACTGTAGGATCATTTTGTGAGGGCACTAAGTCTAACTGATTCACCCCCCCCCCCTCTCATTTATTCTAACAATATACTCATGTGTTTTTAAAGGACACACATGTAGAAAGGGTACATTTTTGTAGCATGTANTCATTTTGTGAGGGCACTAAGTCTAACTGATTCCCCCCCCCCCCCTCTCATTTATTCTAACAATATACTCATGTGTTTTTAAAGGACACACATGTAGAAAGGGTACATTTTTGTAGCATGTATTAGTCCAATGCAAATAACTTAAACTATTGCTCCGTAAAATGAAGATTATGGGTTTTTGTTGACCCCATTCCATTTGCATTGCAAATATATCATAGTCACAAAATTTTTGTGATAGGTTTGGGAAGGTTATGAAACCTTTTAATATGTATTTGAGGAATTTGAGTGAAAGTCACTCCTTAACAAAGCTCATCCATGAAGCCTATGATTTGGAAAGTAGTATAGTCTTCTGAGTTAAGTTATGAAACTTATGAGAGGATCTTAGGTGAGTATTAGCACATTTTTTACCTTTTCCATAGTGTTATAGGTCCCTTCCTTTTGATATTATTTAGTTTTGGGGTTTTCATTTGTCTTCTTGTACATAGTTGTGTAGTGATTGTATGCCTAATCATGAGGTTGGACTCGATATCCTTGAATATTGTCATTGGTTAATATTAATAATTTAAAAGTATATGTTTCTCAAATTCTTATGTATGTTTTACCCTTATTCCCAAGGCTTTCTTGGTAAGGCGTTATAGATTAACTTGTAATATATGAAACTCTTAATGTAATTTTTTATTTTAGGCTCACTACCAAGGAAACACATTGCTCCCTAGACTTGCAAACTAACGCACACTACCATAGGAAAAGATACAAAATAATTGTAAACTAGATATTACTTCCTCAGAGCAAGATATAGCATACCTTACAATGAAACAATAGGAAATGAAGTGTTGTAGACAAACATCCAATAGATGCATATGATTGAGTCCTCTTTTAAGCCCAAATAATTAGTCATGTTAATTTCTTACAATTCATACTTCTCTGATTGCCACCCTAAATTTCACATTACACAAACTTCACATCACAAGTACAAGCTCCCTTCACAAATGAATTATCCTTCCTTTTGTATCCTTTGTACTATTACAAAACATTCATTAAGTTTAACCACAAGGAATTAACAAATGAAGTATCATGACCTAAAGTAGGTTGGATCCCAAAAATATACCTTGACCACCAAATTAGGTTGTGGATCAACCTATCTTTTAACTAATCCTTAACCATAGTATAATAATTTATCCTAGCCAATGTAATAGATAGGGATCAACCACAATTGAAAGGAACGCAACTAGACATTCAATAAATAATGTTGCTATCAAAATCAACCTTCATACCTTTGGAAAGATCTCCAAAATATTATGTAGACCAAAATAATGGCACACGAGACCATTTATAACCTTTCCACATAAATTGACGAAAACACCAATCATTAAGAGAAATCATTGAAAATTTGTAGCTGATCTCGGTTATGTCGACTTGAAGGAATTCATGAACTGAATGGCCAAGCCCAAGAGAAGATCATTATGGGCTAAATCCTTGGTATTTTGGCCTGATTCAAGCATCTTCCTTTACCACCTAGATGAAAATCACTCACCTAGTGATGACATGCACTGAGAAGTACAATCTAATGAAGAGAAAAATGTTCAAAAATTAAGGAGAAGTGATCCTAGATGCTAGAACCAACAATGTGAAGGATTTTTTCTACATCCCCACCTATTAAAAGTATGCCAAAGTAACCAAAAAGTATGAGGAGATTTGTTAAATCATTTAACGTGATTGTGACTAGTACATCAATGAATAGTTCCTAGAGAGGCCTAGGTTAAGCCATCAACTGGACAAGATGAGCCTACATAGGTCCTACCTAATAAAGGACATAATAAATATGTCACTCTCTTAAGCAAGGTGTTTGGGCTTCCATAGGTTAAGAAATCTGAGTATTGAATGATCATTTTCATCAAGACCATTTGGAATAGGAAAGAGAAGATCAACTTGGGAAAAATCACAAGTGATAACCCCCATGAATACTTGATAACTATCAAAATAGATCCAAAATTCTATATGACCTCATACTTGGTCTATTTGTTGGTGGCACATACAACCTTTCTAGGTTTGAAAAGGGTTGGATCACTTTTAGATGACAAAAATTAAGTATACACCCACTATCCCTAGCTAGCTCTTAAGAGGAGCATTGGCAAACCCAATTACTAGATAGTAAATTGGTGCTTTCATTTTTGTAGTCTTAAGAGAAATCGAGGGAGATTTTACTAAGAAGATCTTACCTAAAGTCGCAACATAGATAAAAAAAAGTTTGGAAACTATTACATATAACTTTGAATATTTACATACATTAGAGTGGTAGGATATAAAACCAACTAAGCTATCTAGGTATCCCTCAAATAGACTAATATTCATGGAGTTGTGTAGACATGTGAAAGATATGCATAGGTGGAATATGCACAAAGGTTAATTGTGAACAAACACAAATATTGCTTCCATTTCCCTATCCAAGTAGGTGCCCATAGTTGCCAAGATATGGAGGTATCCAAATCAATTGGAATAGAATGGGTAGAGCATCCATTGGATGATAGTCATCACCAATGGTAAAATTTGATAGAATTGGAACATTTAGCCATGTGATGGGAAGCCACTTCAAACATAAGCCTTACCTTAAGGATCATTGAGCCAACTACATAGATGATTATAAATTTGGGGTGAGAGATTATTATAGAATGGGCCTAGACTGCCATGAGATGCAATAGGTATGTACATATAAAACTATCATAGAGCCAAAGAGAAAATTTAAAAACCTTGTGTAAGTGCCACACAGGAGGATGTTCTTATAGGATCTACAACATAGTAAATCCATGAGATTTATAATATTGAATTATAACTATATGTTGGGCCCACTATAAAACAAGAAACAAGAAGTGCTAAGGAGAAGAAGGAAGATAATTTTAGATAAGGTTACTTCTTTGGATTTGATCTTCTATACATTATAGGTAGAGACACAACACCATAGGATTCTCCTACAAAGAACATACAAGAGGAACTATCTCTATAGGATATGTTTGTAGAATTACACAAAAGAGATGAGGACAAAGACAAAATAGCATGGGAGATCCCAATAATTTCAAAAGAGACAAATCTTAGGAACCTCCTCTAGGTTTTGACAAGGAGACTTCTACTAATAATATCCAAAACTATGAAGAAGAGGAGTTAAATAGAGGAATAGAGGAATAGAGGAGGGAGAACAAGAACAAGAAAAGGAGGTTGTTCCTTTGAGGAAATAAGAGCATATAGAAATGCCTTGTAAACCTCCAACAACACCTCATAGCCAATAGGACACATCACCAAGGGAAGAGGGGATAAAAGAGAAGGAGGATCTATTTGGGATGAAAGAATACAAGCCACTAAACCTTTACACTAATCCAATGTGGCTAGATAAATCTATAAATAACTTTGGGAAGAACATTTGTATAGGAATAGCCTAGAAGGGAAGCTCAAAGGATGTCTTATGTAGTTGCAGATAGAAGAGGGCATTGGAAAGCCCAAATGGTGGTCCCCTTTATAGATAATCTTGAAGAAGAGATGAATTTAGAGGACTATAAAATAAAAGGGATATATTTTGGGGTACCTACTAGAGAGGGAAAAAAGAGACTAAAGCATTAGGCTATCACAACCATCTTCAGAAGGATGCACCAAGACGAGCATGCCTAGGTAAATTTGGAGACATGAGTTACATAATTGAAAGGATACACTACTCAACTTGATGGACCTATTGATCTTTATGATCCCTCTACTAGTATGAAAGCAACATTAGAAGCCCAAGGTCAATTTTCTCAAGATGACCCATTTTTTATAGCATGTACAATATTGTGAAAATATATAGAGTAGATAGGTGAGGAAGTTATTTTTATAATTGGTTCAGTGAGAGGTGTTGGCATTCATGTTTTGTCATTGATGTTAACATATTTTCCAGTTGAAGTCTCAGACAGACTGGTTATTAATGGTGCAAGGATGACTGATAGAAGTGTACGAACTTTTAGAGCATGCAAGAATGAAGATGTATATAGGGATGAGAAGTGATCGTATATATAAGGTTGTTTGGCTTGATCTTGTTGTTGGCATTAGTTACAGTTGTTTTTCTGAATACTAGGTACAGGAAAGTGACAATGGATTATGACAAAGTTGATCTGTGTGTTTTGGAGATGACTTGGATGTGAGAAAGAGTTGTGATTTGCAAGCTTAAGGTGTGGTAAAATATATTGAAGAATGTTACTTGTGATTTTTGGGTCACTATGTTCTTGGTGATGTCAGTTGGAGCGTGTGATCTTGCAAAGATCTATTTATGGTCGACTATAGTTGTGTAACATGTTTAGAGGATGGTAAGCATGGATTTCAGATCTAGGAGTATAATTGATGAATTGTAATTGAGCTTTACTTGTGTAAGGTGTCATGTGTATCTTAGCAAGGGTCTTTAATTATTTGTATATTGGGGAAGTCTTAATTGGCCGACCTAATTCTTGGTGAGAAAGAATGGATGTGGAATGAAAAATCTATGAGATTGTATTTGTGAAGCATGTTGGATGTAGAGCAGAGGTAGTGATTGTGATGAACTTCATTAAAACTTTTTAAGAAAAGCAAGTTACTATCAGTCAGTTCTCTAGTTACTATTACTCATATATTTTTATTTTGGATAGTGAGTCTAAAAGGTGGATTTAACCTTCACATTTGGGAAGTGTGCCTGGGTAATGAGCCTTTTGATTCTCTTGACTCCTAACAGGGTTTTTCCTTTAACAAGAACTATGTACTATATGTAATAATCAGCTCCTAATAGGGCTAAATCTCCTAACAGGTGTATCATCTTAAAATGGAAGAACTTTCATTTTGGTATGTTTAGCACCTTCATTTAGTGTGTTTGCATATTGGATTTGCATTTAGGATGCATTTGTGTTCGATTCTTCATGATTAGGTAAAATTAGGGTCAGGATCTAATGGATTCTCCTTGGTTTCCCTCTCCATGACTCTATTTTCTAGGTAGGACCTATGTTTGGGCCTTCCTATACCTCATCATACTCTCTCTAGGCCTCTAGGCCTTCTTACCAGCATTATGGTATGTCCCATCACCTTCCTAGGTCCCCAGTTGACCTGGGAATCTCACTGACACCACTAGGTGACCTGCCTGGTGTATGCACCCTAAAATGGTCGCCTAGACTTTGGGCCCCATTTATTATTTTATCAATTTATCAATTTCCTGAATCAATGTTTTGGAACATTTTCAATTCAAATCAATTTCCTTGATCAAATTGTAATTAATTCAATTAATTCAATTATTTTAATATTTCCTAAGGTTTGAGCCTTATTTAATTTAAAAGAGAAAAAATAAAAATAAAAAATTTATTTAATTAAGAGAACATGCTCTCTTTTAATTAATTAAAAAATCTCTTTTAATTAAATAATAAAATCATTTTATCCTAAGCCTTTATTTAATTAAAAGGAATTTTCTCCTCTTTTATTTAAATAAAAAATCCCCACTTTTCTTCTTATCCTATGTTGCACAAAT
>MU223443.1:60693-73071 GCA_018584345.1 Thuja plicata | reverse complement strand
AAGGATCAACTGGCAGTCTCATCCCTAAAATCTAGGGATGCCCCTAGAAACTAGGAAACACACCCAATCATCCTGAAACTAAAATCATGGAATGGTCCAGTGGGACCTCACATCTGGAAACTGCCACATCCTCCTAAAAAGTAGGGATATCCCCTAAAATCTAGGAACTTCTCCAAACTGCTTGTAAGGCCAAAATCCGGTCACTGTATGCTCTGAAAGAGTCCCTATCCATCTCCGCTAGTCTACGAGACTCCAATGATAGGACAACTCCTCCGTCTCTAATGTCCACTCTAGAAAGGGGACATGAAATCAATGAACTTCAATAGAGAGGTATTGATTGCTAAGTTGATGACCTTTGAGGCTACAAAGCTAGGAGATACATTACCTAAGGTGGAATCTGCATTCAAGGCGACTATGCACAATGAAAAAAAGGTTTTTTCAAGCCTTGTGAGCACCAATAGTGATAACAAGTGCGAAGAGCTTGGTGAATATGTTGAGGATTGGGCAAAGATAGTAGAGGAGGAAAGGAAAATAGACAAACTTGTGGGTTTGATCGCGAGAAGGGAAAAGAGAGGTAAGGGTAAATTTGAGGGAAAGTTACCCTTGAAGTGTTTTTCATGTAATAAGATTGGTTATTTTACATCTAGATGTCCTACAAGGGTTCCTAAGTATAAGCCTAAGTTTCGTAGACCAAACTATTCTAAGGATAAAGAATTTTACTATTCTATTGAAGGTGTGTCTGATGATGATATTGTGGATTATGATGAAATTGGTTTTATTGCTATTAAAGATGATGAGCCTATTCATGAAGAAAGAGCCTTAGTTTCTAATGTTAAAAAGAAATCTAAATGGGTCATAGACAGTGGTTTTTCACATCATATGAATGGTGATAAAATTAAGTTTGTTTAGCTAAATAAATATGATGGTGGTGTAGTCAAGTTTGGTGATAATACTCCAAAATTGATCATTGGAGTAGGTTCAATTACTCTTGATGGTAAAACTATTACTAACAATTTATTGCTTATTGATGGACTTAAGCACAACTTATTGAGTGTTGGACAACTTATAGACAAGGGATATCATTAGAAGTTCAATAATGGAAAATGTACTATCAGAAATTAGTCAGGAGAGTTGATCACATCAGGTACAATGTCTAGAGGTAATGTGTTTGAATTGAATACTAAAGAGGCTACTTGTTTTGTTGCAAAGGTTGATGGCAGTTGGCTATGGCATAGAAGGTTTTGTCATATAAATTTTGATAACATTGTGAAAGAAATTATGACAAATGCAGTCAGAGATTTACAAAAAATTGTGAATCCCTCTAACACCATGTGTAGAGAATGTGTAATGGAGAAACATACTAGAAGCAATTTTTAGAGAAAATCTTACTCAACAAAGGGGAAGTTGAATCTGGTACATACAGATCTCGGTGGTCCTAATAGAACAAGATCTTACTATCGAGAAAGGTATTTTATACTCTTTGTTGATGACATTATTTTTGGAGGTAATGATGAAATGAGTAAGAAGTTTTTAGAGGAAATGAAAAATGAATTTGAAATGTCTATGATTGGTGAAATGAAGTTTTTTCTTGGTTTGAAAATTACTCAAGATAAGCATGGTATTTTCATCTCTCAAACCAAGTATCTTAATGAATTGTTGAAAAATTTTGTAATGAAAGATTTTAAACTTATTGGAACACCTATGGTTACTAGTTGCAAGCTCACTAATATTGAGGAATCTCAGAGTATCTTTTAGACAAATTATAGATCCATGATTGGAGGCTTACAATATATAACTCACACTAGACTAGACATTGCTAATGCAGTTGGAAATGTTGCGAGGTTTCAAGCAGATCCTAAAGAGACCCATATTTCTATAGTTAAGAGGATATTCAAATATCTAAAGGGAACATTGGAATATGACTTGTGGTATGAAAAGTATGATATTTTACTTTGCATGCTTATATTGATGATGATTGGGTAGGAAGTGTTGATGACAGAAAGAGCACAAGTAGAGGTGCATTTTTTATGGGAAAGAGGTTGGTTTGATGGTTGAGTAAGAAGCAGGATTGTATAGCTCAGTCTACTATTGAATCAGAGTATGTAGTTGCTACTATAAACTGTGCACTTATTGTATGGAAGAAACAAATGTTGAAGGATATTGGGATTACTTTTGAAGAACATGTGGTTATACATTATGATAATAAAATCATAGTGAACATGTTAGAGAATCATATTATGCATTAAAAAACAAAACACATTTGAATCAAATATCACTTTTTGAGAGATAAGGTTGTAGAAAAGGAAGTCAGATTGGAGTACATCAGTACAAAGGAGCAAATAGCAAATGTATTCACAAAACCTTTTCGAAAAGATGCCTTTGAGTATCTCATATGTATGCTTGGGGTGGGAACCCCTCCTTGAAAGAACTAAATGATGCATAAATGCATTAGTCCAGTAGCTATCAGAGCTATATCAATCACTAGACTTGATGCTTGGATGCACTCCTCAGGGGGAGTGATGACAAAACATATCAGGACATATATATTAGAGGCTTACAATATATAACTGAAACTAGACCAGACATTGCTAATGCAGTTAGAATTGTTACAAAATTTCAAGTAGATCCTAAAGAGACTCATATTTATATAGTTAAGAGGATATTCAGATATCTAAAGGGAACACTGGAATATGGCTTGTGGTATGAAAAGTATGATATTTTACTTTACATGCTTATACTGATGATGATTGGGCAGGAAGTGTTGATTGCAGAAAGAGCACAAGTGGAGGTGTATTTTTTATGGGAAAGAGGTTGGTTTCATGGTTAAGTAAGAAGCAGGATTATATAGCTTAGTCTACTATTGGATCAGAGTATGTAGCTGCTACTATAAATTATGCACTTATTGTATGGATGAAACAAATGTTGAAGGATATTGGGATTACTTTTGAAGAACCTGTGGTTATACATTATGATAATAAAAGCATAGTGAACATGTCAAAGAATCATATTATGCATTTAAAAAAAAAAACACATTTCAATCAAATATCACTTTTTGAGAGACAATGTTGCAGAAAAGGAAGTCAGATTGGAGTACATCAGTAAAAGGAGCAAATAGTAGATATATTCACAAAACCTTTTCCAAAAGATGCCTTTGAGTATCTCATAGGTATGCTTTGGGTGGGAACCCCTCCTTGAAAGAACTAAATGATTCATAAATGCATCAGTCAAGTAGCTATCAGAGCTATATCAATCACTGTACTTGATGCTTGGATGCACTCCTCAGGGGGAGTGATCACAAAACATATCAGGACATATTTGGGTGGTCAAGCACCTGGTCATTGAAGGCACAAATATTTGAAAAAGCTACACCTTGTAGAGGTGGGATGGTCAGAGAAGGAAGATAGATGTAGCACCCTTTTCCATTGGTGTCGAAGGGGGAGTGATAGAAGTAGAAAATCCCTATGCTTTTAGGGGGAACTGTGAAGAGGATATTGAGAAGGATGTTGTTTGGGTTGATAGATTTTATCATATGTTTCCATCAATGAAAAAGGGGGAGATTATTGGAATTGGTTCAGTGAGAGGTGTTGATATTCATGTTTTGTTATTGATGTTAAAATATGTTTCAGTTGAAGTCTCAGACATACTGGTTATCACTAGTACAAGGATGACTGGCAGAAGTGTACGTACATTGTACAAACTTTCAAAGCATGTGAGAATGGAGATGTATATAGGGATGAGAAGTGATCTTATATCTAAGGTCTCTTAGATTTATCTTTCTATTGGAATTAGTTACATTTATTTTTGTGAAGACTGGGTAGAGGACAATGATAGTGGATTGTTACAGAGTTGGTTTCTGTGTTTTTCAGATAACTTGGATGCGAGAATGATTTATGGTTTGCAAGATTAAGGCATGGTAAAAGACATGTGAAGAATGTTACTCATTATTTTTGGGTTGTTGTGTTCTTGGTGATGTCATTTGGAGTGTGTGATCTTGAAAAGATCAATTTATGGCCAACTACAGTTGTGTAACGTGTTTAGAGGATAATGAGTGTGAATTTTGGATCTTGGAGTATAATTTATGAATTGTAATTGATTTTTACTTGTGTAAGGTACTATGTGTATCTTAACAAGGGTTTATTTATTTATTTGTATATTGGGGAAGTATTAATTGGCCGACCTAATTCTTTATTATAAACCTGTACAAAGAAGAGTTGTTTCTTGGTGAGAAAGAATGGACGTGGAATGCAAAAGTTGTGAGCTTATAATTGTGAAGTTTGGTGGATGTAGAGAAGAGGTAGTTATTGTGATGAACTTAATTGGAAATTTTTAAGCAAAGCAAGTTTCTATCAATTAGTTCTCTAGTTATTGTTACTCATATATGTCTTTTGAACAGTGAGTCTAGAAGGGTGGATTTAACCTTCACATTTGGGCAGTGTGCCTGGGCAGTGAGCCTTTTGATTCTCTTGACTCCTAACAGGGTTTGTCCTTTAACAAGGAATGTGTACTGTATGTAATAATCAACTTCTAACAGGGCTAAATCTCCTAACAAAGATACTATACTTTTAGTGTATTATTCATGGGTGCTAATTCCCACCGAGGTTTTCTATTTCCCCTTAATAGGGTTTCCTCAATGACAATTTATTGTGTTATGGTGTTACATTTGATGTGTTCAAACTTGAATCAAGTATTTGGTTTATAAAGTTTAATTTATTTGGCTCGCAACTGATTCACCCCCCTCTCAGTTGTGTCGGTGGACTATTATTGCTAAACAGTTATGATGGTAGCATTAACTCTGTATAGGTCTATGGACAAGAAAATAAAGATATTTGATGACATGATTACAAATTATTATGGTATAGGATTAGACAAAATCATGCTCATGTGGGAGGACTGCATCTTGGTTTTGCAAATAGCAAAGAAGGTCGGTGCTGATAAGTTTCTTGCAACCTTAAATTTTGAGTCAACTAATATAAACTTACCTATAGGATAGCTTAAGAGAAATAAATTCATTTGTGAAATAATATAGGAAAAGGAGAAATACAAATTTTGTGAGAGGATAATCAATCAATACTTTGATGCAATGTGCTAAAGATTTTTCAAAGGAAATTTCTTGCATATTATGGCAGTTAGAGAAATGGGTAGAAATGAGAGACATTGATGAAATCATATAAGAGTTTAAGGGAATTTTTCATAGAGATTTCACAAAGAAAATTGTTGATTATATGATGGTGGTAGAGAATGACTTGCCAAAGATTGAAAAAGAGCTTCCTCAATTTGAAGATACCAACAAGAAATTAAGAGCATCCAAGAAAAATCATCAAGTATAATTGAAGTTCATGAAGACCTTGGGAAAACATTAATGACATCTATGAAGTCATGAATGCATTTGATGCTACTTTTTTAGAGCTTGTGACACATCACTAAATTCATAGAAATGGATTTTGATAGCATTTTTGTAGATTTTGTATAGGCGGTGAGTAAAAATGTAGGAATAAAATACAATCCCATTTTCACAAAGTTTAGGAATTTTTGGGCTTCAAATATCCTCCCAAATTGTTGCTAACATGTTTCCAAATCTTCCCAAGGGTCAAGACAACAAGGAACTAAAATTTACTGATGGAGAAACTCAAGAAAAGTTCTAAAAAATTTGACTTGGGTGAGTTGCACTTTAAATCCTTAAACTGGAGTTGAATCCTAATATTATAGGGCACGCATGGAGCCTATTTTTTGGTTTTTGCTTCATAAATCAGTTGATGCAATTTTAGTGTGTAACAACTCCTGATCTTTGTGAATTTGAATATAGTTTTAGATTCAAGAGCGATTTGTGTGTTCATAAGTTTTTATCAATCACTTGAATTAGTTGGTGTTAATCATTAAATAATTACTTGTTGTTCTAGATAAAATGGTAAAATATTCTTGATTCATGATTTGGAGGATAAATTCATCTTGCATATGCACATGGGTACCACTTTACAATCTTTATGAATTTTGAGATATCTTGTGTAGTTTCAATTTCCTTTGATGATAAAACTATATTATTATGACATAAATTTTCTAATTTATGATATCACGCTTTTATATGATTTAATCTAATTTTCTCTATGCAACAAATTGGGTATTTGAATGATTAATATCCATAGAAGCTAGTTGATTTAGTTTAAATCTCTTGTAACCTATAATATTTTTCATTTTCTTTAAAATCTAAAGTTATGTTAGTTGTTAGTTTATCTTTGGATATAGTTTTTATTTTGCAAAACATATTTGGAGGTGTTCTACCATTGAGAAAATCATAAATTCAAACCCTAACAACAAGTAGAAACTCGAAACTTGATAAATTTAGTGATAATGCTTTCAAACTAGCAAAAGCTCACCTTGTGAATTCTCATATATTCCTCATTGACCTATCCAACGTGGCTATGAATTAGCATTTTAGAACATTGGGATTGATTAGTTTCACTCTTTCAAGAGAGGTACCTTAATCTTGTCATCCATGTCATAGTATTGTGTAAACCTCGCAGTAAATAATATGTATTTCATGAATTTGAGACAAAAATTTCTAGGTTATATAAGCTACGTGTAGATGTTAGAAAGAGGGTTATTGGGTCATGCCTCCAACCCTAGGTCCCCTTATCTATCCTTCTCCTACCAAGATAAGAGTGTAAGACAATCCTTAAGGTGTTGCACATTTGTGACGAATGCCAAGTTGGGAGCCTGACTTCACTGTAATGAAGCCATTGATCTTAGGTAGAAAGTGTTTGAAGTGTTTTTTTATTGTGTTGTACCAGTGGAAATTTGGGCTTTGAGAAGGATTGGTCATATCCTTACACACTTATTTGTCCAAATAATGAAAACAATCCATTGTGTCTCATTTCTTAATGAGCTTGTTCTCTTGCTACATTGTCACACGATTGATATTTATTATAAAAAAAATTAAACATTGTTAGGGATTAAAACAATAGGTCTTATCGCTTTTAATTCTGACCTATCATGACCTTTATCCACTATTTATTCTTACATCACACCTTTTTATCGTGATGTAGCTATCATATCTTACCACATATCCTTTTGGACACTTTATCCCAGGTTACCCTTGGTATGGATAATATCTTTTGGTTATCATTATCAAATCCTTGTTACTTCAGATCCATCATTCTTAGTGTAGAACCAATCTTATCAATTCTTAAGAATGTAACTCATATTGGAGTACTTAATCTCCTTATCATTTACGTGCTCCCTCTTTGATCATTTCCTTGTTTTTGTCCATCATACCAAAAGTTATCTTTGCCTATCTAGTCATTTTCAGATCTGGAGTGAACTTATTAGCTTGTTGGATCAAAATATTAGCAATCATCATTTAACTTGAGCCTTGTTATACCCTACATACCAGTCCCTACATTTTTCTTGGCAAATGTCAGAATCCCAGGGTTCTTTATATTAGAGTAAAAAGGTATTTCACTTATTAATAAATCATTATTGATTTAATTATCAAGCCACCTTTTCACTTATTAATTAAATCATTATTGATTTAATTATTAAGTAAATTTTTATCTCTAGTTCACTTAAGATAAACTCTAGGCATATAGTAATTAATTATATTATTAATTATTATCATGCAACCTAGGTTTCTCCACCTTCTGGTGTTCGATCTCCTTTATAAGGATTGATCTCTTTGTAATTATTAATTCTTTTGCAATTCCCTCTATTCTCTCTCTAAATGAATATTTCATCTTTCAAATCATTATGAGTTGTGTCTCCATTCTTTTCTTTTGTGACATGTATTTTGTATATAGTGGATCTTGGTGATTGAATCCTTCAAATTCTAACACGGTATCAAAGCCTTGATGTTGCAGCTTGTTCTTAGGTTTTTTGAAGATTTTCTGGAGCTTCAAGGGTTTCAAGTTTTTAGAGTTTTTTGTGTGGATCTGGAGGGGATCAATTTTTTCGAGCACTTTGGGCACAAACAGACCTCACGGTTGTGCTCAAAATGCCAAAAAAACCTATTTCCATATAAGGCACATTAAATTTGGGAAAAATTTCCATATGAGGAAAACAAAATTTGCATGTGCCCATTTTCTGGGCATGAAATCAAGAGAGTTGTAAAAAGCGCAAATTTTTTTTTTAAAAAATCATTTTGGGCCCACCGCTGCACCACCCAACGGCCACCACCGAGTGGCACCGCTGGTGGGCTTGCTGAGCTGCGGGCTCGCGTGGCCAACCCTAACAGCTCAGTGAGGGCTCTGCTCAAATTCATCACCTAGGCAGTGCTAGCCACCGATGCACCTCCCAGGAGCCACCAGAGGGCCACCAGGGCATATTGTTTTGCCTTTTTCAGGGTGTTGTTGGTTTTTTGCTTGTATCTTGAGAGAAAAAAGGTGTTTTTCACCAAATGAGATATCGTCAAAAAGATGGTTCTTAGCCCGACCTTATTTTAAAGGTTTGGTTTTCTGATTTTCTGTCTTATAGAGTTTTTTTCAGTCAAAATCAAGGTTCCATTTTGCTCTCTAGTCGCCATATCTTGCTCCTCCGAACTCAAATTTTTGACTTCCGCATGTCGTCAGAAAGCTGGTTCCATCCTCTTTCTTCCTATATGGGTCTCATTACCAGAATGTCCTCCAGGTATATTTTATTTATTTATTTTTATTTTTTGCAATTTAGTGGTTATCTTGGCTATTTCAGGTCCTGGGATCATTTTCCTCGCATGAGCTTTGTAGCCATCTATTTATGTAGCATTTATTTTTTGCAAACACACTGAGATAAAGTGTCATTATGCATATTTGGGATTCCATACATTTTGTGCCTGATTATACTTGCACTATATTATAAAGTGCCATGAGGGGCTTGGTGTACCTTTGTCAAGTGAGTGTTCCTTCCATGACATTATCCTCACGTGTGTCATGCGACTGATCATCCTCGACATCATCCTTTATTTGTGCTTGTACATTCTTCATCATGGCATTATTCTTGGTAGTTTGACTTATTGTATCTTTCATGCCTCTCCCTGATCAGCATTATGGGGGGGGGTATTTCCTGTTGGTTCTAATGCTTCCTTGGTTCGATGGAGTGAGCTATGTGTTTAATATTTTCTCCTATGTACTAGGCGGATGCAGTGGCTGGGTACCTATGCATTTTAGTGAGATGGATCATATACCATATGGACACTTCTTTCATTCATATTTTGGAGGCTTAAGATTTTGGTATTTTTTTCCATCTGTATCTTTGAGTTTTGATGTTTGCCTTATTTTCCATCCTGATTCGAGTAGTGTCATTTTAGAGCACTCATATAGATTACAGTCTTCTCTACCTGATCATATTCTATTTTAGTAGAGGTTCCAGCAGTTATTCTTTGACAGTGTTTGCAACTTCATGCTTCAGTGGTGTTCTACATGTTCTTTTGATCATCTCTTCTAAGTTTAGTGTTTTTTCCATCTATATCTTTGAGTTCCAATGTTTTCCTTGTTTGGCATCCTGATTTGAGTATTGTAATTTTAGGGCACTCATACAGATTACAGTCTTCTATACCTGATCTTTGTTCCTATTTTTTGGGACATTGTCTAGTTTGGAGGCTTCTTCAGTCCTTCACCAGTCTTCATCTCTTTCCAGAGAGAGGTTTTTCCCGCTAGGTTTTCTCCTTTTCTCCTCTTTACAGAGATTTTTTGTACTTGGTACCCTGATCAGGTCTTTTTGTTGGGACCCATTTTCCTGCTTTCAGTAGTTGTTTCTAGATTTTTAGCTTCTCCCTAAGTTTATCTTAAGGGGGGGTGTTAGAGTAAAAAGGTATTTTCACTTATTGATTAAATCATTATTGATTTAATTATTAAGTCACTTTTTATCTCTAGTTCACTTAAGCTAAACTTTAGGCATATAATAATTAATTCTATTATTAATTATTATCATGCAACCTAGGTTTCTCCACCTTCTGGTGTTCGATCTCCTTTATAAGGATTGATCTCTTTATAATTATTAATTCTTTTGTAATTCCCTCTATTCTCTCTCTGAATGAATATTTCATCTTTCAAATCATTATGAGTTGTGTCTCCATTCTTTGCTTTTGTGATAGGTATTTTACATATAGTGGATCTTGGTGATTGAATTCTTTGAATTCTAACACTTAAGATTACTTTTTCTCTTTGAAGTATTCAGTATTATAGGGCTTTAGTCCCTGACATGTTCAAGTTTAAGTATCAAAAAATAAAGTACAAGGTGCATTCAATCCACTTAACCAAACGGCTATAAAAGGGTCAAAGATAGCTCATTTTCAAGCTCATGTTTGAATTTATTTGTCAATTCTTGTGTGTCTTCATTGCTCTTATTGTTTTGAGGTAGGATTTATTCCTTCCTCCATTCATTTTTGTTTGTTTTCCCTTTATTTTTTGGTTTTGTTTTCTTTTTGTTTCTTGTAGATTAGATCATCGATTCCTTTGGTTAGAAATAAGGGTTTTGTTGTGAAATCCATTCCCTAAGGCCTATAATCAATTCTATTTTCCTTCTCATGAATTTGCACATCCTTCAAGTCATAGTGTGCCATGAAATTGTTGACGAAACACAAGAATTAACACTTCCCTAAATGCACTACCTAAGTGTCATAGTTGGTACAAGTAGGATAGCCGTAGGCTTTATACCTCTCCTTCAAAGTGAATTTAATGAAAAGGCCTTCCCTAGTTTATTATGCACCCACAAATAATAGTCCTCTCTGAAATTCATGCTTAGGGATCACCTAGGACATATGAGGAGTTGTCATATACCTTACAATTTCTAGACCAAGGCTTAAAACATAGAGGGATGACAAAAAATTCATGAACACAATTCTAGTTAAAACCATATCAATTTGGCTTATATTTTTGAGGAGTACCAATCCTTGGACTCCGGTGTCTTCACAATTAGATCCTATATGTAAGCCTCAACCCTGTAACCCCAATGCAATAAGCTAACTGAGATATCAATAATTAAGAGTACTCTAAAACTTTGGGTCTAGAGTTCCTGCGTTTGCGTTACCTATAAAGTATGACCAATTTGGTGACCCTGGACCTGCATGTCTGATCTTCACTTTCAGAAGTATAAGAACTAAGTTGAAAATGATTATTGTTGGAGATTTGATTCTGAGCAGTTGATTGATTGTATGTTTGTCATTGATGACAACATATAATACACAGTAGTAATTCTGTATGTACTTATCAGAATGATAATATGAAGAATTGCATGGATAGATACATGTTTTTGACATGTTTATTATGTTATGTTCATACACGCAGACCCAGATATGATGTTTCAGTAAAGTTATGTAGTTCTGTTATTGGCAGTTACAGTTCTGGAAGTGCAATTGTTTAGGGCTGACATATATCACGTGTTTCTTGAGTTGCACCTATCTTCTGTATATGCATGTGTATATTCATGATTAGTTATGAGTTGATGATATTAATCTAAAGGTGCCAAACATGTTTCAAGAAGATTACAAAGTTAGAGTTAAATTGGCGAGGTCGACTTAGTGAAGTGTCGCGTCTATTCAGTTTATACTTGTGCAGTTGTAATAATGCTTGCGTGCTTAGTAGAGCTGACAAGGAAGTTATGAAGAGTTGTCTTATAGGTCCCATGATCTCAAACTTTGAGAAAGATACTTATAGCAAGTCAAAGGTGACACGCTAAGTGTGAATGATACGAAAAAGATAAGAAAGATGTACAGAGCAGATTATCAGAGTTGGTTCATTCATCAAGAGTCTATGTGAAGAAGTGAAAGATTGAAATACACTGGAACTAATTAGGACAGAAGGTCTACTCTATAGTGCATCATCAGATATAGTGCATATCTTTTATACAGAAGGTTGTAGCCTTCACCATCAAGCAGTGAGTTTTTGGACAGCGAGTCCACCACCCCTAACAGGGTTATTTTTAAAAGACTCCTAACAGGGTCCGACCCTTAACCAGGTCACTATACTTATTGCATTGTAAAGTACAACTCCTAACAGGGTTGAGATATCTTCTAACAAGGATTACTATAAACAAGTATAGTTCATTGTGGGCGCTAATTCCCACCGGGGTTTTTACCATTTGGTTTCCCTGTAATCAAATTGTGTGTTATGTACTGTGTTATCTGATTAAGCATTTACTTGTTGTATTATGAAGTTAAAGAACTAAATTAATTGATAACTGATTCACCCCCCTCTCAGTTATCCTTTGGGACTATTCTAACAATTGGTATCAGAGCCAAGTGCCTTGGAGAAGAAGCCTAACAACTTAAGGTAGATCAGATGTCTTAATTTAGAAAAGAAAGCCCTAAGTTCGATGGAGAAAATTATCTGGATTGGAAAAACAAAATGATAACACATCTACAGTGTGTTGGCTTTGAGATCTTTGAAATTGCTACACAAGAGGTTGTAATTCCAT
>MU223443.1:28013-47020 GCA_018584345.1 Thuja plicata | reverse complement strand
TCTATTATCAGAAAGATGTAATTGAAAAGGGAAAGCAATGTAATTGGGAGGGATAGTTCTAGGCTTGATTTCAAGGGGTATTATTTGATAGAACAAAGTTGGAAATATATAATGTAATATTGAATGTTTCTCCTTTATTGCAATGAAAGAAAAATGTTTATTATGCTAAAGTTGAAATGTGATTTGTAATGAATAGTTATTCAATGGGCAGGAAGGAGAAATGTAATTAGTATATAAAGTAAGGAATATAATTGTAAATGAAATGTTATTTTCTTACCCTAGCTCTTAAGTTCTAAATGTGAAAGTAAAGAAAGGAAATGAAATTCAATTCGGATAAGTAATGTAAATATGTTAGTAAATGAAATTCATTAAGGGAACCTTAAGGAATGTAAATGAGGAGTAGTAATGATGTAATGAAAAAAAAAAATTTAGTTGCAATTTTGGTCATAAGACCTGATTCCTTATGGGTTCCCTGGCGGGGACATTACACATCAGACACATTAGAAGAAAGCATCACAAGTCTGAATGAAATCAATCAAAATCTGGCTAGACAAGTGAAATCTCTACAAATCGGTCAGGAGACACAGATGGTAAGAATGATTGATGTCATGAAAAATACTACACAAGTTGAGCAAGAGAGAACACTAGCTATTGATGACAGGAGGAAGATTACTGAAAAACTATAAGATAAAGAGTCAGAAATACAAATAATTACAAAACATCATCATGAGATCACAAATCAGATTATTCTTATGAGTCAAGAGGCAAATAGAATGAATACATAAATAATTGAAAGAATAGAAGCTATCATTGAGCTAAGAGAAGAAAATGAAAAGCTGAAGCATGAAGTAATAATTCAGCAACAACAAAATGGTATAATGAAGAAAGTACAAAAAGGATGGATGATTTTCTGGATGGACAAAGGAGAGCCAACAACAACACCAGACTAGAATATACCGAGAATGGAGAATCACCATAGCAAGTTGATCTAAAGAATGTCTACACAAATATAATACCAAGAAAGAAAACATGAAATCACTTTGGAAGGCTTGGCCACACATCAAATATATGCAGGAGAAAAATGAAAGGTATTCCTAAATCTACACCTTCATTCATAGGAATTTGTTATAAATGTAACTAGAAATGACATAAAGCATATGAATGTAAATCTAAGGTGAAACAACCAAAGAAGGAAACCTACATGGACAAATACGGTCCTACTTGCAAAATGAATGGGCACACATCTCTTGAATGCATGAAGAAGAAAAAGAAAACATGGAAGCCTAAAGACCAAGAAAATGCCTATCAACCGAAAAGAGTCAGTAACCAATATGTATGGGATTACAATACATGGGAAAACTACACAGCATGTGGAAGATTTGGTCACACAGCTACAAACTGTATGAGATAATGGACAAGAAAGTCTAGGAGCTGGACTAACCCCAGAATGGCATGTATACACTGTCATAAAGTTGGTCATCTAAAGAAAGACTTCAGAGACCGAGTGACAGAGACCAACACCTTTTCCAATGGAAACACCATTGAAGACATCAGGAAGATGAGAAACAAAATGTGGAGGAAAGCTACAAACACTCATGAAGCTGGACCGAGCAATACAATTGGTGAAACCTTATCCAATGGATCTAGTGACATCACCACCCCCACCTAAGCAGAACAAGTAAGTATGGAACTACATTATACCAAGTTATATTTTGCATTAGTTCCATTATACATAGTTAAAATACCAAATCAACATGATTAAAGATTCATTATGGTATTACTTGTTATGATTCTATGAAAACAACCCCGCCAGTCAATACATACCAAAATGCATCAGTGTACATATGAAGCTAAGATGTCTATACTTACCGAGAATCATTGGTTAACACAAAAGGCTAAGTTTCTAGTGTAAACCGAGATCCATTGGTAATCATGTGAGTTGACAATGTTGTCTTCACCATACATCAAAATTTGTCGGTGAACATAACAAGTTGACAATGGCCCTAAAGCATCATTTTCTCATCGAGAATGTTATTTGTGTATCACCTAATGACTCCATCTTCAGACACCGAGAAGTGGTTGAGCATTAATGACTCAACTTAGGGAAAAGTCTATAAATAGATGAAAAAAGGGTTTCATTTTTCACAAGCAACCAGAGTGCGAAGAGAGAGAGAAAAACCTGAGCACGTAGCGACCCAATTGTAGAGCGCCTATAACTCAACTCCTTGCACTCCAAACAAATTCCCAACAACTATAGAGGTTAAAGTAAGTACCAACATTCACTGAAAACTTAGTTTTCATTTACAGGAAAGCCTTAAATTCTAAAACAATGACAACTACATCAAGAGCCTCCAAGCTCAAGAATGATAAGAAGAATAAGGTGAATCTAATAAAGAATTAAACATGTGAAGAACCTCACTACAAGATATGTCCCAAGGTTTCTTCACAACCCGAAAATGTTGGTGCATTCTCTAGAATAATCGCTAGGGTTTTGCTCATCGAAGACATGCGGGAATATATACAGTACAAGATAGCAGAAATAAGAGACCTAGAAGTTGAGAAAGCTTTCAAGAATATTTTTAATGATGATGGCACTATCAAGGAAGAACATAAGAACATTGAGGTAAAAGGGCTCACAAATTCCCTATGGTTCCTGAAGGAGTTCAAAATTGAATGGATTCGGTCAGTGCTGAGCAGAATGCATGACTAAAAGATGTGGATAGATGAGCCTAAACTGATAACCAGTGATGTTATACATGTTGTTACCAGTTATCTCGTAACTAAGAAACCCAAGGCACTGAAACACCCTCCTCAAGTTGACATTGAGGAAAACACACGACCTGCATGGGATGGAAGAGGACTAAAGGTTTCCACCATCAATGATAATGAAATGAAATTTGGAGCATGTGTCTTAGGATACAAGTTATTTTAGGATAGCAGGTTGAACAACATTGCATCAGGAGCAGTAGATACAACATATAAAATTGTCAAGAAGGGACTGCAGTTAGATCTCTCAGAACTTATGCTAAGACAATTATATGAGAACATGAAGATAATAAGGACCACAAAGTCCAACTCATGTAAGTTTGGTTCACTCATCATGTCCATATTTTTCTATTTCCAAGAATCCTTCCCCTCCATAGAAAATGTCAAATGGGACACTATTAGACTAGTGACCGCACATATTAGTGACTTCATGAAATCACTAGGAGACAATTTCAAATCAGTCATGGATGAATACTTTGCTGGATTCAAAGAAAGAATGCAGAAGAGAGTAAGGATTCCATAAAAGTTAGTAGAAAAATTCAATACTGACATATGTTTCATGGTGGACACTGACTACACCTACATCAAGCCAGCTGTATCGAGAACAACATGGCTGGCTCCACTTGATTATGAGGTGAACATAGATCAAGCATCAAATGGTTTTGAGGAATTAATAAATGAACCATTACATAAATCACAACCTAAGTTTGGAACTTATGAGGAAGCCAAAGAAAGGATTAAAAATGGCATAGTTGTGAAAAAAGATTGACAGAAAGAAAGATAAAATTGTTAAGAATTTGAAGAAAAGGCTGTCGGTAACATAAGAGAAAATTGAAAAGATAGAAGAAACCGAGGGACAGTCACCTCTCGGTGAAGCAGCCAAGGAGAGTGACTCAGAATCCACAAAGTCTGATACACCATCTCCACTACTAGTGAAGAAGGAAAGGACTACTACTGCATCTAGGACCAGGTGTCAGAAAAAAAAAGAATGCAAGTCCTTCACCAATAAAGAAAGGTCAAGTGAGGACCTATAAAAGAAAGCCTCCTACCAGGAAAAAGGGTCCAACAAAAAGAAGAAAGTTCATTATAACTAAGGAGGACATAGAGGACACCGAAAATGATGAATCTCTCCAAACAAAAAAGAGTAAGATTCCTGAAACTATTGATGAGGTATTGCTTCAATTATCAAATCAGGTACATAAATGATCACAAGATTAAGAAATGGCTAACATTGGATCCCGAGAATCAAAATAAAATATAAGAAGCAATTATCAAATGATGTGTATATTAAAATATGTTCCCATACAATTGGCAGATAATATGCCAAAATAAATTCATAATAGATTATCGACAAGATGGACGTTTGCATTACACTCTGAGAAAGAGATTAGGGAAAGAGCCCTAGTTTCTGTCATGCCCCTCGAATCTAAATGGAGGAAATTGAAGAGATGATGAAGAATCACTCCAAAAGGTTCTCACCAAAGTTAAGAGGCTATAAATTACTTCAAGGACATCTACTTGAACTAGAAAGGAAGAGTGAGGCTAAATGGATAAAGATACTTGATATACCTAAAAAGGATACAAGTCACAAGCCACAAATTGCTCTTACCAACAAGCAACAAAACAAAGATGATCAGGCTAAACAAAGCCCCAAACACATTATTATTACTGATGAAGATGTTAATGAAGAATCATTGAACACAAAAGGCAACAAGGATATGGACGTTGTAGATGAGACATGGCCCGATAATACAATTATTGATATTACTGGAGGAGATCCTGCAGATGAGATATAGAGAGATGAAGATGTCACTATTGTCAAGGACCAAATTGATGAATAGGACACTACAACAAATTCAGAATAGGTAGACACACTAGGATAGATACCACTATTGATACAAGCTATCAACATTATCTTAGAAAATGAGAAATCACTAGAGAAGGAAGCAAGCATACCTGAGAATAAGGGTAATGATGAACAAAAAGATACATCTGATGAGAAGAGAGAGACAACTAATGAATAGGTAATCATTGATGGAGAACATAAAGATGGAGATCACACAAAAAAGGATGAACAAATAAAATATATAGATGAAGTGAAAACAGAGAAAGGTGAACAAGATAAGATAGTTGATACCATGCCCAAGTACACCAGAGGTGTTTCAATAGATACACTGAAGGTTGATAAGGAGACGTCCTCAAACAACCAAAAGGAAAACCCTGAGCAGCAAGAAAAAGGTAAAACACCACAAAAGCCTTCTTCAAGCACATCAGACCAAGCATAAAAACTTGCTATGGTTTTTCATACATGTACATCACAAAAGAAGAAGAAGAAAACCAAGAAGAGTAAGTTGGAGGTCACACTTGATGAAATAATTGAGATATCAAAGTGTGATCCAACCACATTGGAATATGAATCTCTTATAGAATATGGAGAGATATGTCAAAGGAAAGAAATGCAGGAAAAGATAAGAAAAGAACACAAAGATTCTCTAGTGCTGGAAAATACAAGAGATATCTTACAATAGATAGTTCCAGACATTTATTTTGATCATAATGCCCCCATTCTGGATCAACTTTCCATTCTCACCAACGCCATCACAACACAAAATGTGGATGCCGAAAAAGCTATTGAAGAACGAGCAGAACATAAGTTCCAATACAAATTAACAGAAAAGATCAGCCAAGAAGTGGTAAAAAACATGGTAAAGCATTCAGAACTAACAAATGAATTAGATCCAATCATTACTGAAGCTATTTCCTTAAATCAAAAGATATGCACTTTGGAGAAATTCACAAAGGATAATAGTGATAAGATTTCAAAGATCGATTCTGATCTAAATGCAAGTGCTCAAAGTCTAAGCACAGATGGAAATGCAATCAAATTGTATTATGAGAAAATAATTGAAATCAAAAGGTTAAGACAAGAAATTTGGGAATAAAAATCACAATTCAGAGAAGAGGTTACCGAGATATAGGCTCAACTTTTACCAAACCTCACACTTCTACAACAACACATAAGTTTGGCAAGACAACTAATTGCCACCCTTTAGATGTCTGTAGTAGACAACATCTACGATATGCATGCAAGGATAACACTAGAGAAAATGGCTATTGAGCATCTAAAGGAGAAATAGGAGAAGATGATGGAGGATATGAAGACCTCTCACTCTCATATTTTTGATAAGTTATAGGTATACACCTTTTCCCTTAATATCAAAAATGGGGAAAATGATATGTACAATAGGGGAAAATGATATGTATAGTACATTATAACACAAAGGGAAGAAAGAGTATAAATACAAGTGTACATACACATATACTATACTATACTGACATATGCATAGGGGGAGTCATGAAATGACTAAGGTAAACACATGGTGTACATACTAAACACTTTAGTATTTTGCACATATAAGTTTTTGATACTAATGTCAAAGGAGGAGATTGATGACATATATTTTGCCATTAGTATGCAAAGAGAAAACAATTGTTTGAACCGTCGATTACACTACACCAAAATAAAGGTTTTAGTTCTTACCAAAAGTACTAAGTATAGAGAAACCCGACGACACAGTTTAAAAGTGTAAACCGACAGTTCAACCCGAAGATAATACAAAGGAACCCGACAAGCAGGTTACAATATAAACTGAAAGAGAAAAAATAAAGGAACCCAACAAAGAAAGGGAACCCAACAAATAGTTCAACAAAGGAACACCGAAAGACTTTTTGGGAAACCTGAGCATTAGACATTGAAAATCAGTTATATCCCAAGAAAAGTGGATCCGACTTCCACGTCAGATAAAACAACTATATTCTATATTTACAGTTTTGATTTGTTTTAAAACCATTTCTTGAGGGACAAGAAACATTATTGTAATTGTTTTAATCATTCTAATTGATTGAAAACATGCAAACTAGGAGATCAAGGTCAAGTTGTATACCTTTGATCATAGAGTTATTTTTGTAATACGTGAAACTAAAAAGGTCAAATCTATGTTATAAATAAATGTGTAATCATTCATTTGAAATGGATGTGATAATGATAGTAGCCAAGGATAACATCTATGGATCAAACTGAGAGTTTTAAGAAGCAGAGAAAAAAAACATGAATTTGGTTATCAAGAACCAATAACCAAGGCTACCAAGAAACAAAGGTATTAATCAATCACATTAGGTGATACTTTGTACATGTAAACTTTAATGGATATGTAATCAACAATTTTAGATTGCATACCATCAGGTCAATGAGTATTTTTATCTACATTCTAATAAGTGTAGCAAATAGAATAAATCCTTTCAAGAAAGGTGGATTTAACAATCCTATTGTAAACCTCTTAATTGAGTGCACACTAAACAATGTTTCTAAAGATCTTAATAGAGTAGACCTTAACCAGTCTCCACATAATACTCCTAACAAGGTAGATCATCAGAAGTGATCAAAATTGTAAGCCTTAACCAACCCCTTCCA
Source organism: Thuja plicata (assembly GCA_018584345.1). Classification (NCBI taxonomy): domain Eukaryota; kingdom Viridiplantae; phylum Streptophyta; class Pinopsida; order Cupressales; family Cupressaceae; genus Thuja; species Thuja plicata. The sequence continues at coordinate 39,783 of MU223443.1, read as the reverse complement.
ATCTGAAGATAGTGAAGTTTTTGTGGGTGCCATCCCCACCGTAGTTTTTACCTTCTAACAGGGGTTTTCTGAGTTACCATATCTTGTGTTATGTGTCTATAATTTTCATGAATGTTTCTATGAATGTTTACATACAATTAATATTATGAATTGATATCACATGCAACAAGAAAGAACATCAGATATGATTGGTAAAGCAAAGATTTGATTACATAAAGTTAACATTTAATTAACTAAAAGTTTTGAGGGTACTAATTCACCCCTCCCCTCTCAGTACACACTTCCCATTATTTCCAACACTCAAGGTATACTTTTACACCATGGATATGAAGGAAAATTAACTAGTACACATAAGTTCATGAGATATGTTAGTGGTGGGGTTCTGAGGGAAGATTACAGAGTTAGAAGAGATAAATAACATATGTGGGGAGGATCTCTTCACCTCTAATATCCTTGGAGATAAGGGGGAGGACTTACTCAAATTGAGAATTTGGAAGCTCACACTCAAGATTGACCTCATAAAGATTTGGAAAAAGGACTTGGTGGCACACCCTCCTCAAATGCAAAATAAAATATATACCTTTAACTCATAAATATTGAGCACCTTAGGTACACATTCAACCATCAAGTTGGGATGAAAAGCATTGGACACTTTGTTGTCCAAATAGGATGAGTGGGCATAAGGGAAATTTGGCCCTACCTAAGATTTTGACAAACAAGTTATGGATGGGTGCATAGGGATGATACTCTCTACAACCAATTTAGGGAGGGTGGAATAAATAATGAAGGAGAAAGTAGACAAGCCTAGGGCAGTGTTGAAGGAAGCATGATTCTGAATAGAGTGGATCGATAAACCAAATAAGGAATTGCTCAATGCTTGCTCTGAGAACTTCAAATAATATAAGAATGTAGTAGGAGAAATGCCAAAAAAATGAATCCTAGTTCCCCACTTGCTTCTTTCTCCTTTTTTTGGTCTCGCCATGTTCTATAGGATCCTGATGATGAACTATAAATGATTGAATGTTTGAAGATGTTAAGTTGATGATCACAGAAACATAAGAAAGTTAATGCAAGTCATTAAATTAGTTAATGTATTGTATTGTCATTGATGTCAACTTGATATAGTCTGTATGGTCATGGACATACTGCCAAAGACTTCAAAGAACCAATGAATCAAAGGCTATGCTATCAATAATGCATATAAGTCAAGTATTCACAAAGTGACTGTATATAATAATAAAGTGCACACCGATGGACAGAGTAAAAGAGCAAAGTCACAGTGTTACCCGATGAGAAAATGCACAACATTACCGATGAGCAAAGTCATAGTGTTACCCGATGAGCAAATGCACAACATTACCGATGAGCAAAGTCATAGTGTTGCCCAACAAGAAAAGCACAGAGTAACCTGGCAGACATAATTCCAGTGTTTCCCGATGGATGGAGATCCCGAAGGCAACTAAAGTCACACTGACGAAACAATTAATTATCACCGATGACAAACTAAAGTATTGACCAACATAATAGAGAGCTCATAAACAAAAAAATGCTTAGCTGTCAAGAGCTAAAAATAGACTTAACTAATACTTATCATTGTTTTAATCGACAAGATAAAGCCGAAGATAAGTAAAGGATTTAAAGCTGCTTTGTCCAGTTGGAAAGAAGATCTCTATGAGATAAAACTAGAGTTTTTCTTTAAACCTAATTGGAAATAATTGTGGATCACGCCAAGATCAAGAAAGCCAAGAAATGGTGAAATCATGTATATAAAGAGACAAGCTAATTCATTAAAAAATTGGGAGAATGGGGGTGAAAAGAGAATAGATGCTAAAGAGATTCTAAAGGAGAAGAAAGTCTTCATTCAGACCTGATCAATCAAGCTGAGGAAAGAGCTAAATTTTGCAAACACCAAAAAACATAGATACACTATCACAGAGTAGAACAGAGTGGAGAAAAGGTATTGAATTGATAATATTTATCAGAAAGGTAATGTACTTACAATAGATCTGAAAATCTGCAATTCAAGTTGTATGTGTGAACAGATCAATTTACTGTTTTAGTTTAACCATTGAAGCATCAAATCTCTTAACCGAGCAGGACTTAAAAGTCTTTTGTAATTGAGATACATCCCAAGGAGTATCAAAAAGTTTGATCATACAATGTAGCATTGGATATGCCTGATACCTATTGATAGGACGAGTGAGTGTTTGATCAAGGATGGTAGCATTAGATGCCAGATACTAAGTGAAAAACTATCTTTTAAATCCTCTAACAAGGTCACACCTAACAGTGTGTTTGCAACCTTTAACAGGGTTGGCTCTTAACCGAGCTCACTTCAAAAGAGTGAAAATTTGGGGTACCGATCCTAGTGGATTTTCCCTTAATAGGGTTTCCATGTTAAAAATCCATGTGTTAATGTGTCTATGAGTCATTACTTTATTGTTTTGCATTTCACTTAAGTAAATCCAGATTGATCGGTATACACTAGTTATTTACTGTGTTTTGGTAAATAGAAGATTGCTTATCGGTAAACATACAAAAGAAGGTTTTACAAAGTATTCTGACAAGTACAAATTTGTTATAAGTATTTCAAGGCATTCATCTTATAGGAATGAAGATAACTAGAGGTATAATTTGTGGTACTAAGTTTGAAGGGTTAAGGATTAATTTTTGAGGCCACTGATTCACCCCCCACCCCTCTCAGCTTTTACTAACAATTGGTATCAGAGCTTGTGTGCTTAGAAGGAAGATTTCAAGACCTAAGCCAAAGATCACAAGATGAACAGATGAGATGTGCCCAAGTTGAACAAAGAAAAATTTGCTTCATGGTAAAGTAGAATAAGACTCCACCTATCAGGTATTGGAAATGATGTTACTCAATTCTTAGATACTGAATATGTGTTGCCCACAAGAGCACCCATAGTTGAACAAATGAGAGAGAAGCATGGGCACAAATGCATGATGATAGAGCTTGCTTCCTTACTCTTCGATGCTAAATTTGAAGATGTCAAAGCATGCACAACAGTAAAGCAGATGTGGGAAAAATTGAAGCTTGTACATGGTGGTGATATAAATGTTTTGAGAGCCAAGGTAGAAAGCCTTAGAGGAAAGTTTGATGATCTCATAATGAAAGAAGGTGAAAACATCACATAGTACAACACAAGAATCAAAGAGGTAGTCAATGCAATCTGAGGAGTTGGAGGTGTACTAGATGAAACTACAGTGGTAAGTAAAATTCTAAGAACCTTACTACCTACTTATGCTATTAGAGTATCTACCATACAAGAAATGAGAGCAGTAGCAAATAGCAATGTTACTCTAGATAGTTTGATTGGAAGACTGATTTCATTTGAGACGAATAATTTTGATAATAGTGTCTTACCAAACATAGAGTTTGCATTCAAATATTCTTTGAGAATAAGTAAATCAAGTCATAAACACACTACGAGAAAAGATAGTGATAGTGAAAGTGAAGAAGAATATCTTGATGAAATTGAAGCACTTATGGATAGAAGAATGCAGAGAGGCAAAGGTAAATACAAAGGTAAATTACCACTTGTTTGTTTTAATTGTAAAGAGATTGGAAACTTTGCTGCAAGATGTCCTAACAGAAGAAAAGATGACACAAGTAATGATAGGTCATTTGAAAAGAAGTTTGACAGAGGTGATTATAGAAGCAACCAAAAATCAGAATGAAGAGATACCCGAGACTAAAAGGACAAAGGAAAGAAGGCCAGTTACCTAGCTAAATGCAAAGATGAAGATACTGACACCGAATCTGATGAAGACATAGAGATGGTGTTTGTGGCAGTAAAAGATGATTCAGATGATGATGAAGAAAGGTATGTAGAAACTTCACTCATATCTAAAGTTAGTAAAAATGATGTTTGGATCATAGATAGTGGCTGCACTCATCATATCACCAGTGACAAACAAAAGTTTAAGAATTTTGAATACTACATTGGTGGTTTAGTAAGAATGGGTAATGACACACCTTGTCCAGTTGAAGGTAAAGGAACTATAATGTTGAATAACTTGATAAAATGTGAAAATGCTTATTGGGTAAAAGGATTGAATTATAATCTATTGAGTATTTCTTAGTTGAATAATTCAGGTCATAGAGTAACATTTTAAAATAAGAAGGAAAAGATCTTCAATAAATCAGGAAGTCTGATTGGTACCGGTGAGTAGACAAAAGGTAACTTATTCTATCTGAATGATACTGACACCACTTGCTTAATGTATAGAAATGAAGATATATGGTTGTGGCACAAAAGATTGTGTCATGTAAAATTTGACAACATGATAAAAATAAGCAGAAAAAGAAATGTAAGAGGCTTACCCACGATGATTAAGCCCGACAATATCATGTACAAAAATTGTCAAAAAGGTAAAATGACAAAGTCTAGTTTCAAAAGAAAAACCCATACATCTGATGCCATTCTAGAATTAGTCCATACTGATCTATGTGGACCCATGAGAACAAAGAGTTATTATGGTGATCGATATTTTATTCTCTTTGTTGATGATTACTCTAGAATGATGACAGTAATATTTATAAAAGATAAATCTGAAGCATTCAATATGTTTAAATGGTACAAAGAAATGGTTGAAAAACAAAGTGGTAAAGAATTGAAATTATTAAGATTAGATAGAGGAGGGGAATTTATTTCAGATGAATTCACTAAATTTTGTAATGAGCATGGAATCAAAAGACAAGTCTCTGCACCAAGAACACCACAACAAAATGGAATTGCTAAAAGAAGGAACAGATCCATTGTTGATTGTGCAAGGACACTGATGATAAAGAAAGGCATCACCCAAATATTCTAGAGGGAAGCTGTCAGTACTTCTATTTACACATTGAACATAGTATAATTGAAGAAAGACACCAAGAAGACACCTTATGAGATATGGTATGGATACACACCCAATGTAAGTTACTTCAAAATTTTTGGTATTCAATGTTGTATCTTAAAAGATGATAGAAATGGAAATCTTGAATCCAAGAGTGATGAAGGAATCTTTCTAGGGTATTCCACCAAGAGCAAGGCTTATAAATGTCTCAATAAAGCCTCTAACAAAATTGTTGAAAGTGCAAATGTAAAGATAGATGAATTTGCAGAGAAGAATGAAAAGGAAAGCACAAAAGAACCAGAGGACTACAATAGGTTTGTTTATAATGAAGAACCTAACACTCTACCCGACCAACAATGTATATCTCCTGAGCAACAGATCATTCCACCCGAGCATTAGGCTGCAAATACCGACAATCAGGATATTGCTCAAGATGATGTACCAAGTGATGGAGATTAGAATGAAGGAAACAATGATGATCAAGTTGATAGACAAATATATGAACATGTACTTACTAGATATGTCAAAAGCAACCATCCACAGAACCAAATCATTGGTGACAAGAAGGCTGGTATGAAAACCAGAAGTAAGTCTCTAAATACAAGATGTCTTATTTGTGATTTTGAGCAAAATTTGTCAATGTTGCACTTGATAATAATGAATGGATTAGTGCTATGGATGAGGAGATTGAGAAGATTCAGAAAAAAAGACATGGACACTTGTACCAAGACCAGATGACAAAAATATCATCGGTACAAAATGGATATTTAGGAATAAACTAAATGAGAATGGAGAAGTCACCAGAAACAAAGAGAGACTAGTATGCAAGGTGTTTGCACAAGAATAAGGGATTGACTATGGAGAGACCTTTTCACCCATTTTTAGGCTAGAAGGAGTGAGAATATTACTTGCTTATGCTACATATAAAGGATTCAAGGTATACCAAATGGATGTCAAGTCTGCATTCCTAAATGAAATAATTGAAGAAGAGGTATACATTGAACAACCAGAAGGGTTTGTTGATCCAGACAAGAGGGACATGGTATGTAGACTACAAAAATCCTTGTATGGATTGAAATAAGCACCCCGAGCCTGGTATGAAAGACTTCATTCCTATCTTATAAGTATTGGATTTGTAAGGACTAGTGAAAATAGTAATCTTTATTTGAAGGAAGATACTGATGCTAACATTTTGATTGCTGAGATATTTGTTGATGACATCATATTTGGAGGCAATGATATGCTATGCAAATCATTTTCAAATGAAATGAGCAAAGAGTTTAAGATGTCTATGTTTAGAGAGATCAAGTTCTTTCTTGGTCTACAGATCATGCACCAAGATGAAGGTATTTTCATTACTCAATCCAAATACATCAAGGAAGTGCTAAAATATTTAAGATGGAATATTCCAAACCAGTTGGAAAACTGTTGGAAATTGGGTGTAAGCTAACAAAGGAGGACAAGTCATCAAAGGTAAATTAGAATTTGTACATATCAATGATTGGAGAACTTATGTATGTTGTACATACTAGAACAGATATTGCACATGCAGTAGGAATAGTTGCAAGATTTTCTACTAATCCTAGGGAATCAAATATGACTGCTGTGAAAAGAATCCTAAGATATATGAAGAATACCAAGGAATATGGCTTATGGTATAGAAGAGAAGGAAAATTTGATCTTTACCAATGCTGATTGGGCTGGAAATATTGATGACCGAAAGAGCACAACTGGAGGAGCATTCTTTATGGGTGACAAACTTGTCACATGGATCAACAAGAAGAAAGGATGTGTCTCTCAATCTATTGCAAAAGCAAAGTATGTTGCTGCTGCTGCAAATTGCTCAAATATTGCATGGATCAAACAGTTACTGGAAGGTATGCATATGAAAATTCTTGAACCAATAATTATCTATTGTGATAATACAAGTGCAATAAAAATTTCCAAGAATCCAGTCATGCATGCTAAAACAAAACATATTTCCATCAAGTATCATTATTTGAGAGAACAAGTTTAGGCAAAGGAGGTAATACTTGAGTACATGCAATATAATGAACAATTAGCTGATATCTTCACCAAGGCACTACCCAAGGATGCATTTGAGTACTTGAGAAAGAGACTAGGGGTCAGACCCTTGTCTACTGGTCAGTAAAATGACTAGAAGGTTGCATCAGCTTACACATTATCAAAATATCATTCATGTTGATGCAAGTAGGGAAATGGACTTCAAAGATTCATCTATACACAACAAGGTATTTATCTACTCCGAGCACCAAAGTTATTGTATTGGATTGGGAAATTCAAGGAGTATATTATGGATAGAAAGGATTTGTTTGGCATTACTATCAAAAATATTTGTTTGGAATTACTGTCAAAGGGAGAGATTATATCCATTATCACCTTAGGAAGAGAGTACATCAAGGAGAGATTATATTCATGGGAGAGATTATACATCAGGGAGAGATTATATCCATCACATTATCCAAAGGGAGAGATGTAACCAGAAAGGGAGAGTACATACAAAGAAAGAATTGCTGACAAGAGACATCAAAAGAAAAGAGAATAGTGAAAGGGAGAGAGTTTGACATAGAAGAAGAACACATCACATCAAAGAAAAGGAAAGATTCTACATCTCCAATAAAGGGATTGAAGATAGAGAGAGAGAGCTGCAAGAATCAAATCTAAGCTATAAGAGCTTACCGAGAACCAGATATTTGTATCAATTATAGTACATAAGATTGGTAGTTTGATGAATTTCAATTGTTATATTTCATATTGTATTAGTAATAATATAGTGTGATAATGTAGTGTGTTTCCATCAATGCCAAAGGGAGAGATTGATGAACTATAACTAATTGAATCTTTGAAGATGTTAAGTTGATGATCACAGAGACATAAGAAAGTTAATGCAAGATATTAAATCAATTAATGTATTGTATTATCATTGATGTCAACTTGATATAATTTGTATGGTCATGGACATACTGCCAAAGACTTCAAAGAACCAATGAATCAAAAGGCTATACTATCAGTAATGCATACAAGTCAAGTATTCACAAAGTGATTGTATATACTGATGGAGTGCACACCGACGGACAAAGTAAAAGAGCAAAGTCACAATGTTACCTGACGAGAAAATGCACATCATGAACAATGAGCAAAGTCACAGTGTTACCCAATGAGCAAATGCATAGCATTACCGACGAGCAAAGTCATAGTGTTTCCCGACGAGCAAAGCACAGAGTAACTTGACGGACAAAATTACAGTGTTGCCCGACGGACAGAGATCTTGAAGACAACTAAAGTCACACTGACAGAACAATTAGTTATCACTAATGACTAAGTGAAGTATTGACCGACAGAACAGAGAGTTCAGAAATGACAAAATGCTTAGCTGTCAAGAGCTAAAAATAGACTTAATTGATACTTATCATTGTTTTAATCGACAAGATAAAGCCAGAGATAAGTAAAGGATTTAAAGCTGCTTTTTCCAGTTGGAAAGAAGATCTCTACGAGATAAAACTTAAGTTTTGATTTAAATCTAATTGGCGAGAATTATGGATCACACCAAGATCAAGAAAGCCAAGAAATAGTGAAATCATGTCTATAAAGAGATAACCTAATTCATTATGAATTTGGGAGAAGGGGAGTGACAAGAGAATAGATACTGAAGAGATTCTGAAGGAGAAGAAAGTCTTCATTCAGACCTGATCAATCAAGCTGAGGAAAGAGCTAAATTATACAGACACCGATGAACAGAGATACAACATCACAGAGTAGAACAGTGTGGAGAAAATGTATTGAATTGATAATATTGATCAGAAAGGTAATGTACTTACAATAGATTTGAAAATCTGCAATTCAAGTTGTATGTGTGAACAAATCAATTTACTATTTCAGTTTAACCATTAAAGCATCAAGTCTCTTAACCGAGCAGGACTTAAAAGTCTTTTGTAATTGAGATACATCCCAAGGAGTATCAAAAAGTTTGATCATACAAAGTAGAATTGGATATGCCTGATACCTATTGACAGGCCAAGTGAGTGTTTGATCAAAGATGGCAGCATTAGATGCCAGATACTAAGTGATAAACTATATTTTAAATCCTCTAACAAGGTCACACCTAACAGTGTGTTTGTAACCTTTAACAGTGTTGGATCTTAATCGAGCTCACTTTAGAAGAGTGAAAATTTGGGTTACCGGTCCCAATGGTTTTTCCCTTAACAAGGTTTCCACATTAAAAATCCATGTGTTAATGTGTCTATGAGTCATTATTTTATTGTTTTGCATTTCACTTAAGTAAATTTGGATTGATCGGTATACACTAGTTATTTACCATGTTTTGATAAATAGAAGACTGCTTATCGGTAAACATACAGAAGAAGGTTTTACAAAGCATTCTGACAAGTACAAATTTGTTATAAGTATTTCAAGGCATTCATCTGTTAGGGTTTGACAAAATCAAAACAATATAAGAATAAACAATTATATGCAGAAATAATAGAAGAAAGAAACTAAACACAGATAACACACAGATTTAACGTGGTTCACCCAAAACCTGGGCTACGTCCACCTACACAGCCGTCCAACCTTTCTTATTATCCAGAAAAAACGTACACAACCTTACAATGCATTATACATCTCAAACACTTATAACATGCATTTTAGGGCAACCTCTAAAATTGACCATTTTAGCATTTTACAATGTCGTTCTTCTTTTTCTCGAAAAAACAAATCTCTTTCCCTAAAAATCACCAAAAAATTTTGGCCCTTCGGGTCGGGGCTACCGCCCCTCACCTCCAAAAACTACTAGAAATGTTGCCACAATATCAACACCTACTACATGATTAGTCACCACAATATCAACAATCTCCCACTTGGAGACTGATCAGGCTCCACACCAAACAATCTCCCACTTGGAGATTGGAACTAGACAATAATGTAGTATGTGCAACTCCTACTGGATAAAAGACCTTGCTATGTATTAACTCCATGATCATCAGTCAAGAAGCCCAATAGAAGCTAATCAAGAAACCAACTTCTCATTGGGGACTGCCTTCGTGAACATGTCTGCAGGATTGTCACTTGTGTGAATCTTTTCAAGCCGTAATTGGTCATCCTCCAAAATAGACCTTATGAAATGGTACCTAAGATGTATGTGCTTTTTCCTTGAATGAAAAGAAGAATTATTTGCAAGATGAATGGCACTCTAGCTATCAATGTACAATGGGTGATATTCCTGCTTCTGACCCAATTCCTCCAAAAAACATTATAACCAAATCATCTCCTTGCTAGCTTCCGTAGCAGCTACATACTCAACTTTAGTAGTTGAAAGTGCATTAACTTTCTGCAATCTAGAAATCCAGCTGACTGCAGTACCCCCTACAATGAAAACATACCCTATAGTACTCCTCCTTATATCAATATCTCCTACTAGATCAGAGTCAACAAATCCACTCAGAACAGAACTAGATCCTGTGAAACATAATGCCTTTGTAGTAGTTCCTCTCAAATATTAAAGAATCCATTTGATAGCATTCCAATGTTCCATACCTGAATTGCTCATATACCTACTAACAACTCCCATTGCATGAGCAATATCTGGCCATGTGCATACCATTGCATACATCAGGCTACCAATAGCTGATGAATACCAGATGTTAGACATTTTATCTACCTCTTTCTGTGCCTTTGGGCACATTTCCTTAGTCAATTTGAAATGACTAGCCAAAGGTGTACTAACTTCTTTTGCATCCTACATATTGAATCTTTTCAACACCTTCTTTATATACTCACTTTGGGACAAATTCAAAGTTCTATTTTTCTTATCCCGTGTAATCCTCATACCAAGGATTTGCTTAGAAGCACCCAAATCCTTCATAGAAAATGACCTTGCTAATTTCTGTTTAAGTTCATTTATGTGTTGCATATTGGACCCAGCAACAAGCATGCCATCAACATAGAGTAATAGGATAATGTAACTCCCATTATCCAATCTCTTAAAATATACATAATGATCAAAATGATATCTATGGTAACCTTGTTTAGCCATGAAACTATCTAATTTTAAATACCATTGGCAGGGTGCCTACTTTAGGCCATACAAACTCTTCCTTAACCTGCACACCAAATTCTCCTTACCCTTGACCTCATATCCCTTTGGTTGCTGCATGTAAATTTCCTCCTCCAAATCTCCATGGAGAAAAGATGTTTTGACATCTAGTTGTTCAAGATGCAAGTCATCTGCATCCACAAGACTTAGTACAGTTATAATTGAAGTCATTTTTACAACAAGGGAGAATATTTCATCAAAATCTATACCCTTTTTCTATGCAAAACCTTTTACCACAAGTCTGGCCTTATACCTCTTATTTTCTTCATCTTCCTCCTTCAACCTATAAACCCATTTGTTAGGTAAGGCTCTTTTTCCTTTAGGTAAAGGGACTAAGTCCCAAGTCTTATTTTTCAACAAGGAGTCCATCTCCTCTTTCATGCCCAGCTTCCATTGTTGTTTGGCATCCACCTGCATTGCTTCTTCATATTCTTCTGGTTCACCAGAATCAGTCAATAAAATGGAATACAAAGGAGAAAACCTTTCAGGAGGTCTACTTCACCTTGTAGAATGTCTAACACTTACATGAGTTTGTGGGATAACTTTTTGTTGTTGAGCATTAGGTACTAGTGGTGTTCCTTTTTCAGGAGTCTCATCCAACACCACATATTCTTGTCTGACCTGTTCATGCTTCTTTTCCTGCAACTTTTCTTTATACATGACCTTCTCATTGTATATAACATCTCTACTTCTAATTATCTTAAGATTTTCAAAATCCCATAATCGATAACCATAGTCATCTACTCCATATCCAATAAAGGTACATTTTTTAGATTTAGCATCAAGCTTGGTTCTATTTTC
>MU223443.1:0-27963 GCA_018584345.1 Thuja plicata | reverse complement strand
TCTAATTATCTTAAGATTTTCAAAATCCCATAATCGATAACCATAGTCATCTACTCCATATCCAATAAAGGTACATTTTTTAGATTTAGCATCAAGCTTGGTTCTATTTTCTTTATCAACATGGACATAAGCTTCGTAACCAAAAGTTTTCAGAAATGAATAATTTACTTTTTACCAATCCATGCTACCTCTAGAATACCACCATCCAAATGGGATGAAGGTCCTCTATTTATCAAATAAACTATAGTGTTTACAACATCTACCTAGAAATGAAGGGGCAGTCCAACATGCAATCTCATGCTTCTTGCACTTTCCATGATTGTCCTATTCATTCTTTCTGACACACCATTTTCTTGTGGGGTTCTTGGAACTATATTTTTCCTTCGAATTCCATTAATAGAACAATAATCTTCAAAGTTTGTGCTACAATACTCACCTCCATTATCAGATTTGAGGTACTTCAATTTCTTTCCTGTCTCATTCTCAACCAAAGCTTTCCATTTCTTAAATGTTTCAAAAACATCAGATTTATGTTTCAAGAAATATACCCATGTTTTCCTAGTTGAGTCATCTATAAAAATAACATAATAATGAGATCCACCAAGAGATGATACTTGAGCTGGTCCCCCTACATATGAATGCACTAGCTCTAACTTCTCACTCTTCTTTTCTTTCCCAACTCTGAGAAATCTGACTCTTTTCTGTTTACCATAAACACAATTTTCACAGAACTCTAAATCGATATTTTTCAGTCCTGGCAACAAATTTTTAGAGTGAATGAGATTGGTGCCATGCAATAGCTGATACAGAAGGATGGAGCAGTGGAGGAACCTAGGGTTTCATGACTATGGAGGACGGCATAGGTTTCAGCTTGACAGGGAGGTTCGCAAAGGGGTGCAGCTACCATGGAAGCCACCTCGACACTTTCAGGTTACCCACATCAGGCATCCGGTAGGAAAAAGGATCAAAGATTCGTGGTTCAAGTAGGATCACTTTGAATGGAAAAGAAAAGACTAGACAAAAAATAGAATTGGAGATGAATGCCGTAAGTGGGGAAGAAGGGACGAGGAGTGTCAGACGAAGGATGGACCTCTCACAAAGGACACCCTGACAACTATGGAAAATAAAGTGGTAGATATCTGTATAGATACAGAAGAATGGAAGGCTTCGATATCTCTTCTTAGGAAAAAGGGCCTTTTTTATGAAATGGGGAAGAGGATGCCCGACATTGGCTAGAACAAGGAAATGGGTAGTAGACACATGGGGTCCGAACAACACAATCAAAACCCTAACGAATGGTTTTTTTCTAATCATCATGGAATCAAACTAGGAAAAATGAGGGTTATGTTCAATGGGCCATATCTGATGGACAGGGTTGGTTTTTTTATCAAAGACTGGATACCAATCTTTAACCCAAAACAAGCCAAAATAGAAGAAGTCCCTATCTGGATTAGGTTGTACAACCTCCCACATGAGTACTAGAATCAGGAGATCTTGAAAATGATAGTGGATAAATTAGGGTAGTTCCTAAAAGCAGACAAAGCTATTGAGAAGAAGGACTTTAGTGAATATGCTAGAATCTGCATAATGTGGAAACCTTTTCCATTGCTCCCACATGCGATTGAAATAAGAGCGATGGAAGGTTACTGGTGGCAGGAGATAGAATTAGAAGAATATATTAGAAGATGCTCAAAATGTAAGGCACGGGGGCATACTATAGAGGAATGTGAGGTGAAAAACAAAGGAAAAGAAAAAGTAGGGTTTGAAGACTCTAGAAAACAGAGGGACCCATGCCCATCTAATACTAGAAACCCTAGGTTAACACTAGAGATAGAAGGAAACACAGAGAATAGAAAGGACCACAAGCCTATAGAGGAGGAAATGCCCCTTCAAGAGAATAGAGAGGGTAGCAAGTAGGAATCGACAGAGACAGGAGGATTGACAAAGGATCCCAACAACCTGGGAAAGGAGTTTCCAATCAGAGATATGGTGGCTTCTACAATGGAAGAGGATCTTCATGAAGCACTGAATGACAGAGAGGAGGCCCTGAACGAGTTGACTAAGGATAGGTAGGACAACACCATGGGAGTGGACATTTTGTGGCCATTACCAGATCTCCAATCAAGACCGGAGGAAAATAGAGGGGCAAATTTCCCTCCCTCAACTCCCTTTTTAGCGATGATACCTTTCTTGGGTGGGATTCCTGAGGTAGAAGAACTCTTGGATTTAGGGACACCTATGGTTAAAGATGGGATTGGAATCATGGAACCGTGAACTATTTCTAAAACACAATCGAGTAAGGAGAAGAATAAATAGGAAGGAACACAAAAGAAAAAAGGAAGGAAAAATTATCAGTAATTATTGGCTGATGCAGGGAATATGCCAGGATAAACCCGTTCAAGATTCGGGAGGGATTTAGTCTCTCTTGGGCAGCCATGAAGTTCCTTACGTGGAATGTCAAGGGCTGCAATGCCCCTGACAAAAGGTGTTTGAACAAGCAAAAGCGGAAGTGGTATGCATTCAGGAAACAAAGATGGAAGTAGAGGAAGCAACAAAGGTTTTAGGTGTTAGGTAGAGGTGGTCAGGATTCTTTGTGGAATCCACTGGAGCTTCTGGTGGATTAGGTATTATATGGAATCCAAGGATACTTAAAGGTGAACCAATAATTAAAAAAAGGCATTGTAAAGCCCTTCATTTCACTTCTTTGACAATTAAATTTGGAGGAGTATTGGTAAATGTCTATGGACCAACAAAGACGGATGAAAAGATAGCGGTCTGGAGGGAGATATCATCCTTTCTAGCCACACTGGGGGAAGAGGTAAGATTGGTGGTAGGAGATTTCAATGCAAATCTGAGCATGGGGGACAAAAAGGGAGGGGCACATGCCCTGGGCACTATGTAAGCAGATTTTTAGCAATTTGTACAGGATAACAAGCTATGGGAAGTACCGACCAAGGGGGGCCACTTCACATGGATGAATCAAAGGAAGGGTTTCTCCCACATAGTGGAGAGACTAGACCAAATATTTTTGGCAAGTGAATGGCAAACCAAACCTGTGGTTTATGAGGGGAGAATTCTGGGCTTGACGGGCTCGGATCATTATTCGGTCTCTTTACTGGTCCAGCAAGATGGAATCCTAATTAGGTGCCCTTTTAAATTCAAAATGATGTGGTTTAGGGAGGAAGGGTTCCAGGAGAAAGTAATGGAATGGTGAAGCAAGGTGGAAGTGGAGGATGGTAATGAATCCTTTCATTTTTTCCCAAAACTCAGATATCTAAAGCAAAAGCTTAAGGAATGGAATAAAGTCCACTTTGGGAATATTTTCCAAGTTAGGGCTAGACTAGAAGAAGATCTAGAATCCTTAAAAAATAAAGTAATAGAGCATGGCATGGATGAGGTTTAATTTCAAACTAAAAAAGATTTAATGGACAAATACACAGAAGTTTTAAAAAGAGAGGAAATGTTTTTCAAACAGAAATCAAGGGAAGGTTGGTTGAAAGCAGGGGATCGAAACACAAAATTTTTCCATTGCTCGATGAAAGCCATACGGAGCATCAATCAAATCCTTTCTATTGAGAACAAGGAGGGTGTCCTAGTTGAGGACATAGATGGCATGAATAAAGGAGCGGTGGATTTTTTCTCAGAATTATGGCAGGAAGAACCCATTGATAGGAGGGAGGCCCAAGAAAAGATTTTAGGATTCATTCCAAGTGTTATCATAGAGGCAGAAAATAGAGTTCTAATGGAGCGGGTTAAGATGAGTGAACTCAAAGCTGCTGTCTTTGGTCTAGGGGGAGACAAAGCACCAGGACTGGATGACTTTCAAGTTTTTTTCTATCAGAGATTTTGGGAACTCCTGAAGGAAGAGTTGTTGAAAGTTACGGAAGAGTCAAGGAGGGACAGTTTCATCTTGAAATATTTCAATAACACTTTGGAGGCTCTCATCTCTAAAAAAGAACATCCCTCCAGGTATGATGAATTTAGACCCATTTCTCTTTGTAATTCAATTTATAAAATTATTACAAAGATTGCTGCGAATAGACTTAAGACCCATCTTGAATGGATTATCTCCCTGAAGCAAAGTGGGTTCACTCCCCACAGGAGTATAGTTGATGACATCATTATTGTGCATGAAGCAATCCACACTGTAGGTAAAAGGAAAGAAAGGCAAATGATGCTGAAGTTAGATGTCCACAAAGCTTATGATAGGGTAGATAGAGGTTTTTTGATATAAGTACTAAGGAAATTTGGGTTTTGAGAAGGTTGGCTAAAGTGGATTAACAACATGATCTCAGACTTTAGAGGTTTAGTTCTAGTTAATGGGAGCCCATAAGGATTTTTTAGCACAAAAAGAGAGATCAGGCAGGGGGATCCAATTTCACCATTTCTCTTCATCATTCTGGCCAAAGTCTTGGGAAGATCGATCGCTAGAAAGAGAGCCATGGGGGCGTGGAAGGGTATCTTGATTTCCAATGGGATAGATCCCACCACACACTCATAGTTTGCAGATTACACTTGCCTCTTTTGTGAGGTCTCCATGGTAGAGGAAAGAGTGGTTAAGTAGGTTCTGGAGGAATACAGCAGGGCGATGGGGCAATCAATAAATTAGGATAAATCAGAGATGTATTTTTTTAATACAGAATTGGGTTCTCAAAGGGTAATTACTGGCACCTTTGGGGTGAGAATCGGGGCCCTTCCAAGTTGATTCCTTGGCACACCATTATTTGGAGGGGTGGGGAAGGGACCTATTTGGAAGAAATTGGTTGAGGACTGTTGTAAGAGGATGAATAGCTAGAAAGGATAGTGGATCATGCTGGTGGGTAGGATAACAATGCTTCATGCAGTGATATTGGCAATGCCAATATATTCTATGGCATGCTTCAAAATCCCTAAAAAGGAGATACAAAAAATCCAAAGAAGCATGCATAAGTTCCTGTGGAATGGTTCACAGGATGGGAACAAGATTCCACTAATGGCATGGTCAAAAGTCTACAAGCCAAGAGGCAGTGGAGGTGCGGGTATCAGAGACTGGTTACTCTTGAATATGGCCCTAGGGGAAAAATTGGTGTGGCAGGTCTTCAGAGGAGGAGAGAAGAGGTGGGTATAGATTCTTTGAGCATAATACTTAGATAGCTTAGAGGATGACCGTATTTTGGCACTGGAAAATCTGCCAAGAGGATTAGCAATATGGAATTATATGATGAGTTGCAGGCATCTTATTTCAAGCCACTTAACATAGAAGATAGGCAATGGAGTAAAGGCTGACTTCTGGAGGGACTCTTGGGATAGTGGGAAAAAACTGGATAATGGGAGTGCCTCTGAAACTCTGATCGCAACCACTCAATGACAATGGGGCTGTAAGGTGAGTGACTTCATTCTATATCCAGAGCGGGGCCTCCCATGAAGGTGGACAGATACTTCTATGATTAATTTGAATGCTAATGACAAAGCCAAGCTGGACCAGATAATCCTGGAAAGGAATCTAGTTTCTTCAATCAATAGTGATCAATTGATCTGGAGCGGTTCAAAAAGTGAGAATTATACACTCAAATTGGGATACCAAATTTTGGAAGGCACTCACAATATTGTGAAGTGGGAACAAAATCTTTGTTGAGATAAGGAATGCTTACTGAAAGTGGGAGCATTCACATGGTTAGCAGGGAATGACATAATTCTTACAAGAGAATGTCTGAAAACTATTGGCTTTCAAGGTCCCTTTAGGTGCCCTCTATGTAGGGAAGCAGAAGAAAATATAGACCATCTATTACTACACTACGAGTTTGCACAAAAGACTTGGAACATGATCAAAGTAAAACTCAACTGGTCGAGCCCACTCACAGAGACACTAAAAGGATGGCTGGAAGCATGGCCTGCAAAGAAAAACAATCAGGTTTTCAAGTTAGTCTGGCGAGTGACACCAGTAATTACTTTGTGGGAGATTTGGAAGGAGAGGAACAAGAGGATTTTTTAGGACAAAGAAGAGGAGTGGCCACATTTTAAATAGTGGGTAGAGAGTGCCATTGTAGAAGTGGTGTCAGCTGCCTCCTCAGCCAGTATAAACAAACATGCATTCACAAAGAATGACTCAACCATCGAAAGAAACTTCCCAACCATCAAATATAGGCCTGTTAAAGGGCCTGTTAGGGTTAATCCATCTTTGAAAAGAAGAGTAGTGTGGCAAGCACCAGAGGTAGGATGGGTGAAAATCAAATATGATGGAACTGCTCGGGGGAATCCAAGGATCTCAGGATGTGGATGTGTGGCAAGAGATCATGAAGGCAACATTCTTGCCTTTAAGGCCAAACGTCTTATCGATGACACAAATAATATGGCCAAATGTGTAGCGGCTATCGAGGCTCTAGATGTAGGCATCAAATTGGGCATTAGCAAAGTTCATTTAGAAGGTGATTCAGAGATAATAATAAATGGAATATCTAAGGGAAAGATGGATGCTTGATACCTGGATAAATATATCAAGCAGATTCGTGGGTTACTATAGAACTTTGAGGACTTCAAAGTTACTCATGTATTAAGAGAAGGAAACAAGGTGGATGACATCTTGGCAAACAAGGGAGCGAATTCACCATTGGGACCCCAATTTGAAATCTACGAAGACATGAGAAGTCTCAAACTAGAACCAAAAGAATAAAAACACCTCATATATATCACTAAAGAGGAATTATAAAAGTACATCACCCAGCTTTAATTCAGATGGCGCATCCACAATGGCAAATGTTATCACATGTGATTAACGGTAATAATTAATAGACATGACTTGTGGAAGGGCTTCTAGATTGTTCCACATCTGGTTTAAATATAGAAGAATGCGAATGACTGCACCAAAATAGAGGGCGGTGAAGACATGGAGGCCAATTTTGCTTTGGAATCGGACAACCAAATGCAAGCCTATGCAGGGAAGATTACACCACGACAATTGAAGAACATTTTTATGTTTGAGGATGATGAATTCACGAAGGGTCTGCAACAATTTTTTGGCATGGAATACCTTGATTCCTACTAGAGGCGTCGCTCCAATTTGGATGTGGCATCTCTATTCTTAGCTTTGGGGCTTATGGTAGGGGAATAGAAGGAGGAGGTTCACAATGTGGTGGCAGAGTTTGTGGATTTGCAATGGCTATTGGAAGTGGAAGATATCATTGACAGGGCAGTTCTGGGCCATGGTTTGGAGATGGGTATAGAGTTGTGGTGGCTTATTGGAGGCAGGGAGTGCTCGATACAACCGCACTTGGTACAACCATTGGTGGTTTGGTCTGCTGCAAACCCGCAAGGTGTACACTTTCTAAGGGATGGAAGGACATTATTGCCTTTCTTCAGAAGAAGGTTTGGAAGGGGGAGAAAAAGAGTTTCAAGAAGACAACCCTGTGAAAGAGCATCACAACATTAGGGCAGCCAATATATTTTCAATGTAGGAAGAAGGCTCAGAAAATGGAAGGGGCGAGCAGAGAAGCAAAGGATTTTGGAGCCATTCCCAACTTATCAAAGGAGGAGGCTACCCAGTGGTTCAAGGATTAGTGAGATAGTGAAGCTGAAGGAGTCGGCCAGCAGAATGATGCTCAGGTTTTTTGCATATGGGTGATATGATTTTGAAACTAGTTATTGTAATAGGTGTTAAGGCCTTTTTTAGTATAGAAAAGTATAAAAATAGATATGTATAGGGGTTTGGGGTTAGTGAAACAATGTCTATATGTGGTAGCCAACCACAAATATTAGCACAACGATGTAATTCTGCTTCTATATTGATATAAATCAAAATGTTACCTATAAAAAAAATAGGTTTTTAGAGTGAAGGATTTTCATCCCTTTCTCACTCATGTGCCCAAGCCTATGGTGCCACATTTTTGAATCTATTCCTGCAACATCTATAGTAGATTTCCCTGCATTAACATTATCAGTAGCAACTAAGGCAGAATAAGTGTTACTAGTACACAGATATAATGTGCCTATCTTTGAACCTTTAGCTACTACTAATGATCCTTTAGTGACCTTCCAGACATTGTCTATAAACATGAATATGTAGCCTTCACTACCCAGTTGTCCTATAGAAATTAAATTTCTTCTTAAATTAGGGACATGCCTTACCTCCTTCAATGCCCAGTCATTTCCATTTGGCAACTTGATCTTTATTTTCCCTTTCCCAACAATAGGACAGGGCTCATCATCACCCAAATATACCTGTCCAAAATCACCTTGAACATAATATTGAAAATATTTTCTATGGGGTGTAGCATGGAATGAATCCCCATAATCAATTACCCAGGAATCATTAACATTATCCAAACATAATATTAAAGCATCTTGTAAAGTATTACTTGCAACATTAGCTTCCTTACTGTTATCTTCATTTCCGTCTCCTTGTTTGTTTTTCTGAGACCAACAGTCTTTCTTCAGCTGACCAGGATTTCCATAGTACTAGTGATATTTCTTTCCTTTAGATTGAGAATGTCCTTTATTTGACTTCCCTCGTGACTTGCCATGCGAAGGGCCTTTTCCTCTTTCACTTGTTCTTCCTCTGTTCTCCACATTTAAAGTGGAACCTGATGAGGTTGAAGTTTCACCTATGCTTTTCTGTCACATTTCCTCGCTTAGGATAACACCAACAACTTCATCAAATTTCAAAGTATTTGAACTAGAGACAGAGTTTATTACAACCATAACCAAACTATTCCATCTTTCTAGCAAAGAACATAAAAGGAAGAGAGCCCTAACCTCTTCATCGAATACAATTTTTACGGATGACAATTGACTGGTGATAGTATTAAATTCATTTAAATGATTCAATACAGATCCTCCCTCACCCATTTTCATATTAAACAAACACTTCATAAGAAATACCTTATTCAAAGCTGAGGGTTTCTCGTATAACTTAGCCAATGTCTCCATCAGCTCTATGGTCATTGTTTCCTTTGATATGTTGAATGTTACAAACGGTGCAAGGCATAATTGAATAGATCCCAGTGCCTTCCTATCCAAAAACTCCCAGTCCTCTGCTAACATAGTTCCTTGTTTCTTGGTTTTTCCTTCTAATGGCTTCCACAGGTCCTTTTGATACAGATAATCTTCCATCTACATTTTCCATAACTGAAAATTCTGGCCATTGAATTTTTCAATCTTGAATTTGGAATCCTCCATTGCTCCCACTCAAATTTGAAAGTCCTATTAATCTATAGCAACAAACCTCGCTCTGATACCAATTTTTAGGGTTTGATAGAACTGGAACAATATAAGAATAAATAGTTATATGCAGAAATAATAGAAGAAAGAAACTAAACACAGATAACACACAGATTTAACGTGGTTCACTAAAAACCTAGGATATGTCCACGTACACATCCATCCAACCTTTCTTATTATCCAACAAAAATGTACACAACCTTAAAATGCATTATACATCTCAAACGCTTATAACATGCATTTTAGGGCAACCTCTAAAATCAACCATTTTAGGGTTTTACAATGTCGGTCTTCTTTTTCTCAAAAAAGCAAATCTCTTTCCTGAAAAAGCACCTACTACATGATCAGTCACCACAATATCAAAATCATCTTATAGGACTGAAGATAACTAGAGGTACAATTTTTGGTACTAAGTTTGAAGGGTTGATTATAGGATTAATTTTTGAGGCCATTGATTCACCCCCCTCTCAGTTATTACTAACACCTAGAGTTTCAAATTTTCTCATGTTTTGGATTTTGAGAAAAGTCTTGTAGAGTCTATCATAATAGATCAAATCTACCAACTCTAACATCTCACTATATACATTTAATGGTCTACAGACGGATGTGACTCCTACAACTAAAGTACAATATGACCTCTATAATAATAATGCATTCATGAACACTGCAAGTTTCACTTACCCCCATTGACAAAGCACTAGTTTTTAATTGAAGACAACAACATGAGTCACTGACAAAGTACCTAATACACAAGTTAACTTGCACACCATATTTTTTCTTGGGATCCATACTTTTGGGCGGGATTTCTCTTTCTTAGATTTTGTGATGAGGGATTTGATAAAGATAAATGTAAACTTTTGGGCCATTTTTTATGGTCCAAAAATTGATGATTTGATGCACCTTAGGTAGTTTAGTAGTCTTTCTTTCCTCCTTCTAGATTCTAAGAAGATACTAGTGATTTTTTAATGATTTTGTTGATAACCAATGTGGAGAACAATGCTCATTCCACTTCTATGATCATGTGTGTTTATCAATGATTGGTATTTCTCTCATTTTATGTTTTCCTTGTTAGCATAAATAATGATGTAATCATAAGTGATATGGTACAGATTTGGTATTATAATGATAAGTTATTGCATTGTCATTGATGTCAAGTATTGACTTAGAGTTCTTAGTGTGTTTCCAAGTATGTGAGAAGTATGAACAAGATGTTACAAGTATTTTCAATGGTCACAATTCTTAAGGGAGACTTGGGAATGTCTTTAGATCCTAACTATATGATCACAACTATTGAATGTTTTATTTGTGCAATTTATGAATGATTGGGTATGACAAGGCAACTACTAGAACAATCTCTGACTAGCAATGAGTGATTTGATCGGTTTGTTAAATCTACGATGAGTTAGGTGGTGCGATCATAGAATGTTGACATTGATACAATTTTGAGTTCATAGTTATGAACACAACTAATTTTCATGATTGGTGAGCATATTTTGAGGTTACATAAGTTGTTTCAGTAAAAAGTGACAATGTTCTTGAGCTACCAGTGGTCGATCTTTGTTTGGCGATCTGTGATCGAGTTGCAATGTTTCATTTATGTTCCAATTGTCATGTTGATGTATCAAGATTTTTTATCTATTTATTGGTTTAAATTGATCAAGGTAGAGATTTTATCAGGTTGAAGGCTAAGTTGGTCAAAACCTGTTTGACTATTCTTGATCAAATTAATTGTAAGGGTCAATATTTGGCCGACCTATTTGGTGAAATTATTTTGTTATATTTGGATGTGTTTTTGGTGCAATATTGATGAGTGTAAAGATTGGAATGGTTATTTCAATTGTGTTTTTTGAGATCTAAGATGGTGGCCATTTTAGGGCTTGAGCAGTGATATTTATATCATGGAATCAAATGATTTGAGTGTGTAGATTATGGATGTGAAGGTGTGATCAATCCAGGGTATTCCAAAGGATTCTGAGAAGAGAATGAATGTTTTATAGTGGATCTGATCAAGAAAAGGAGTTTCTATTTCCAAATCAAGTGACCCTAATAGGTTTTCATGTTGTAAATCCCTTAATTGGGTAGATCCTAATAGGTATTATTTGTAAATCTCTTAAAAGAGTGGCTCATTAACTTGGGTTTGAATATCTCATAACATAGTTACTCCTAATAGGGTAAAGCTCCTAATAGGGCTAGAGGTGAATCCCATAATTGGGTGGCACCTATCAGTGTCTTTGTAAACTCCTAACATGGTGTACTTCAAAAGAGTATATTATTTGTGGGTCCTCATTCCCACCATGGTTTTCACCCATTTGGGTTTCCACATGAAAATATTTGTGATATGTGTTGCATGATTTTTTGTGGTCGTGTTTATTTGGTTTAGTCTTATTTTCTTATCAATCGATATGAATGTTGTTCTTGAGTTAAAGAAGTGAAGTATCAAATATCTATGCATACTGATTCACCCCCTCCCTCTTAGTATTCTTGGAATTTTAGTGTTAAAAATCCTTTATCTAAGAAATATTCTATTTTTTATGATGTATGTTGGTATAGTTGACGTGTTAGCAATATGAAATGTATATAATTTCCTTAATATATTATGATTTTCGATCATGTATATTAATGGTAAAATATGTCTAATGCTTTCTTGGATTTATCTTGATGAGTTTTTTTGATAAGAAATGTATATTTATTGTTCTTATCTAACCTTGAACCATATTTTTCATTTTCATTAACCTTTAAGAGTTAGAAAAGTAGAGAAATTCACTTAGGCCTCCTAGTCAACCAGTAGATCCCTTACAAGCAACCTTATATCTACTTACTTGTTCCACCATCGTTGTGACCTAACACTTGAGAACTTGGGAGGGATAAGATCCTTGTATCATCTCTCTTTCAAGAAGAGTTGGGTGGAAACACCTGGGTCCATGTTGAAAGGCCCATCAACATAAAATGACACTAAAAGAAGGGCCTGATAGAGAATCATCCTATAGTGAGTCCCCTAATGGAGAGTTTCCTATAAGTTAACTCTAATGCCTAGGGTCCTTTTTCTTGATAATTTATATCAAATCCTCAAATTCACACGCAACAAATGAGAGTTCATAAAATTAGAATCCATAGTCTGGGCTAAAAAGAACAAGGGCAAGATAAGATCTTCCACTTCCACACCATAATTTATACCTCAAATTCACTAACCAACTTAAGCATCTATCAACACAATCAAACATCCTACATGAATATCCCAAAACCTATCAATGGAAGCATACTTCAATTAGAACCATTCCCCACTTAGAACCATCACGAGTGGAATGCATGACTTACCCAAGAACCTAGAGAAGTTTTGCACTAAGTACAAGTTTGGTGGTCCCCAAAATGCCAAGGAACCCATAAAAGAGTTAAAAGACACAATGGTTTGAAATAAAATCTAGTATGAGGATTTATTGTGTGGGATCTTCCCATATTCCTTGGGAGACAATGAATACAATTGGTACCTCACTCTTCCATCCAGCTTGATCCTTAGCTGGAAAGACCTGGAAAACACATTTATCTTTAATTTAGGGTATAAGATAATCTCTAAATCTTATTTGATTAGTTTAAATACATGAGAAAGTGATCCAGTTAACCCTTGAAAATATTAAATACTAACTTTCAAAGGTCTTATAAGAGGCTATTAGCACCCTACATAGTCACCATACCCACAACTATTGAAGCCTACTTTAGGGATATAGATCCATGGATATAAATGTTCATTAAGAAGACTCATATTGCAAGGGACATCGACATCCTTCTAAGGTTAATGCCATAGCTCTCAAAAAGAATCAAGAACTCAACTAGACTAATGGAGGTATGGGGAATAGTCTTCCATTGAATCTGTAACTAGACACATACCATCATATGATAGGCTACAACCTTGGTGTCATAATAGGTTCCCTAACAATACAACTAATACCTTTGTATGTCCCAAGATCCATGGACCAAGTTGCTCCAATTCCAGAGTTGGTATGGAACCAACCCAAACCCCTTGAGTCCTAGGATCCAAAAAATTGCTATTTTTAATATATAGTAGATTCTCAAACCTTGACACATCATATCCCATGGCAAGGTAACAAACAAAATGCTTGCGCCATATCCTACAGGATAAACTCATCATATAAAAGTAGAGATAGTGGCACTGAAAAAGATGCTAACCTAGGTGAGATCAAAATTGAGCCAAATAAAAATGAATCATAGGAGTAACAAAAACCAAAATCCCCAACAAAAAAATAACTACCAAGGGAAACAAAAGTATCATAATTTAAGTTAGTGATATAGAAATCAATGCCCTTATAACTGACAATCAAACACTGAACCCAACAATGGGGGCATGAACCATAATCATCAATACACCCAAGAAGACACTAACTAGGTGAAAATAGTGAACCTAGTCAAGAATTTAATTAATATTTCCCAAGCTAACAGTCAACCATATGGGAAACCCTCTACTAGCTCCCCAAAAATGTCAACACCATAATGGTGTTGGAGATGTTTTTCTTTCCTCTGAAGGAGGAGAATGAGCCATAAGAACTGACCTATGATGTGTCGATATTTTAAACCACAAGGGCCCTTTATAACATTTTATGATGGAAATTCAATGATGTACTAGAGAAAGAGTGAATATCCCTCATTCCTCCCAAGGATGAGGTTGTTTGGGAAGAACCTACACAACTATTTGGTGGATTTTGGGGCTTCTTATAGCACCTATCCCATTTTCTTCCTGCACAAAATCCTTATGTAAGTAGCCTCAAGATTATATTGTGGTGATGCCTCTATATAGTTGTTGAGATCTCTTGTGATGCCTTGTTTTGACTTTGGATGGTTTTCTATTATCTTATGTGATTGGTTTAGCTCACCACATGCTTGGATGGATATATGATTGTATTGTATGGTCATGTTGGAATTGTGAGAGGTTGGTACCTTCAGGGTGATCTAATTTATGTCATTGTATTGGAAAGTTTCTTATGTCCTTATGCTTGGTTTTGAGAGCCATGGCAGTGTAGCTTGTTGCTTACCTAATTTGAAATGCTAAACTTTCTGAGTTATGTGGAATTATTATTCTCTTGGGTATCTGGATCTGTGATTGATTGATTTTGATGTTCTATGACTATTCTCATGTTATGATTTAATATTTGAATTATGAGATGCATTTGCTTATAGTACATTATACGTTTATTTTCAATATCACTACTGGGGTTATGATGATATCTAGTTTATTTCATATCTTAGGACACTTTCAACATGTTCATCTTATTCTGATTATCGTGATGCTATTATTGGTTCTCTGTGATATTGTGCCTTATCATGTTGATGGATATCTTATGTGGGGTTTCACTGATAATTGATTAAATGTCATAAAATGATTATTCAATTTTATTTATGCTTTAATTTAAATAAATTTACTTAATTGCAGACATTGACATTTTTATATGGTTAAGTTGTTATGTTGTTGTTCTTGCCATCAATGTTCAAATCTCATTGGGGATGAGGTCCCCTAATTATAGCCTCACTGGTTCATAGCTCTGGGTCAAAGTGGTTAGCCTTGCTTTATTAAAAGAAAATATTTAATCATGATGCATATTGAGGATTAATTATGGAAGGACCAATGTCGTAAAATTCTAACATATACCAATGATCATGCCACTAGAGTGTCCACTTTCCATTAGGCACACTTTGATTACTATACACATTTTCTTTGGCTATATATACTATGTGCAGTTGTACTTGATGTGTCCATATTTTAGTGAACATGTACCATACATTAGCTCCACTTGAGTTCTAGGTTTGAGTGTGTCTTATCCTTGACAGTGGCCTAGGAGATAGTTACATTGGTCATTCATGATTTTAGCCAATATCATCCCTGTGTGGATGATGTATATGTACTGATATATATTATACCTTCGGTATTGTGTGGGTAAAATCCAAACTTCATTTACATTTTCTATGATTATACCAGTGATTTTTTGTGCCTTAAAGTTGTCTGTAGTTTCCACTACAAGTTAGGGGTTTAATGCAGGTTTTATCCCTTTTAATTATTTTATTATTTTTTGACAAATGTGTCGAGGTGAATTCCTAGTTTGTGGAATTGGTCTAAAGTGGCCCAATGGAGGGTTTTGATTATTTGATTAAATTTTTTATTATGTCTTTAAGTGGCCTTGTATTTACCTTTTTATTCTTTGAGTCAAAAGTGCCATATAATGAAGAAATAAACTTCATTTTTTTAACACTTAGTTATTTTTGGAGAGCAAAATTCCCAAAAACCTCTTTGAGCAATTTAGTGTTTTGTTCATTGCATGAGTTGTTCAAGACAAAATTTTATGGTGATTGGCTCATTTGAATCATGTTGGAATTTCTCTACTTTTCCAAGCGTCTTTGTGGTGTTTTCAATTTCTTCTTCTCATTTTCGTGGTTCCATCATTTGGTGAGGTTGGGATTTCTATATCTTTTGTTTTACTTTGTTATTTCATTTAAATTAAATGTTTTAGAGTCGTTGGATGCGAATTAGTATTCTCCCACATTTTCATTTTATTCTTTTGCTTGGTTGTACTTGTACAAAATTATTTTGAAATCAAATGGTTTATGCAAGGTTATGTTGCTCAATTTTTTATGAATGTATAGAAATTGTATTTTATTGATTCCTTACCTTGTTGGGTCTATTTATAGCCAAAGGATATCTTTAGAATATTCATTTTTTAATTTCAAAATTTGAAGATTTTTCCATGGCTTCAATGGTAGTTTTGGTCTTGGACCTGGTTTTGGTCCCATTTCTGATTTTATAAAAGTTGGAATCTCCTCAAACTAAAGATTGATCATTTTGTGGAGTAATGACATTATTGTATGGAATTTTAATCCCAAGAGGATTTGTGACCATTTTATCATTTTTTGAGCTACGTGAACTGATGAACCATAAGTAATTGAATGTTTGAAGATGTTAAGTTGATGATCACCGAAATGCAGAAAAAAAATGCAAGACATTAAATCAATTAATGGATTATATTGTCATTGATGTCAAATTGATATATTTTGATTGGTTATTTTAAAAGTGTCAAAGACTTCAGAGAATCAGAGAGATAAAGATTATGCTTTTAGTAATGTATAAAAGATCAACATTCACTAAGTGACTACAAACATCAACTGGCAGTGCACCCCGTCGGATAGAGAAAACCGAAAGTAAAGTCATAGTGTTGCCCTAGAAAGAAACCTGACAAGAATTACCAATGAGTAGAATCACAAGCATTACCGATGAGAAGAACTTCACAGTGATTCCCAATGGATAGCCAACCCTGATGGAGATGCCTGAGGAGAACTGAAGTGTTGACCGAAGATAACAAGAGTTAAAACACCAAAAGGAACTAAAGTTTAGAAATGACAAAACACTTAGTTGGCAAGAGGTAAAGATAGAGTTAACTGGTTTTTAACATTTTTTTCATCAATAAATTAAAGCCAGTGATAAGTAAAAGATTTAAAGCTATTTTATCTAGTTGTCAAGGAGAAATCTATGAGATAAAACTGAAGTAAAGCTTTAAAGCAAGATTGGCTAAGATTGCATATCACACCAAGAACAAGAAAATCAAGAAGTGATAAATGATGATATAATGTCTATAAATAGACAATATAATTCATTATGAATTAGGGGAGTGAAAAGAGAAAAAGGATGTTGGAGAGAAACTGATGAAGAACAACTTCATACAATCCTGATCAATCAAGCTAAGGAAAGAGCTAAAGATTTCTGCAGACACCGAGCAACAGAGAAGCATAGCATCATCGAGAAGAAAGAAGTGGAGCAAAGGTATTGAAAATATACATTGATCAGAAAGGTATAATGAGCTTATAATAGATCTAAAAATATGCAAGTCTATAGTTGTATATGTGAATAGATCATTTACTGTTTCAATTTAACCATTGGATCAGAAAGTCTCTTAACCGAGTAGTACTTAACAATCCTTTATATATTGAGATACATCCCAAGTAGTATCAAAAAGTTTGATCATGAAGATAGCATGAGATTCTAGATACCATTTGACAAACTACACTGGGTTTGGTCATAAAAGGTAGCATAGAGATGCCCGATATCAAGTGATAAACTATTCTATTTAAATCCTCTAACAAGGTCACACCTAACAGTGTATTTGTAACCTTTAACAGTGTTGGATCTTCACTGAGCTCACTTCAGAAGAGTGAAAATTTTGGGTTACCAGTTTTGAATATATTTTAATCAATTTGATCTAATTTCAATCTATTAGGTGTTAGGGCAATCTAACCCGGATTCCTGAGGATCAAGCTTCATTATGGAGATGATTTTTGAAATCTTATCTATTTAGTGTCTAGGAAATCTAACTTAGATTCCTGAGATTCAAGCTTCACTCTGAAGATGGTTCTTGAAATCTCACTACCAGGCATTGGGGCAATCTAACCCCGACTCCTGAAGATTGAGCCTCATTCTAGGGACAGTCTTTTGAAAAGTAATAATCTATTAGGTGTTGGGGAAATCTAACCTTGACTCCTGAGAATCAAGCTTCATTTTGGAGATGACCCTCGAAATCTCTTTTAACAGGTATCAGGGAAATCTAACCCTGAATCCTAAAGATTAAGCCTCGTTCTAGGGACATTCTTTTGAAAGATGATATCTCTATTAGGTATCAGGGAAATCTAACCTAGATTCCTAAGAGTTGAGCTTTGTTATGGAGATGACTCTAAAATCTTCATCAATTTATCTTTACATCATCAATTCTTGAAATCAATTTCAACTATTCTGCTATGCTACAAGCATTCAGACTATTCTTTGAATTAATGCGCTACTCGCACATCAATTTAAAGAGGGGAAAAATTTAACACCCCAAAATTGGCATCTTGCAACCATAACCAATTTTGTTGCATTTGTAATTCTTCTGAATCATCAAAGTCCTATTGTACTAGGCAATTCTAAGTTTCAAATGACTCTACTTGACCTAAGTGTCAAATGCAGAAAACCCTAAATCTGCATTAATCACATACTATATTTAATTCCTAATTGGCTAAATAAACCCTATAATCAAATTAATTTAATTACAAAGTTCTAGCACTTTAATTAAATTAAATTCACCCTTTTAGCTAAAACACATAAAAGGAATTAAATAATATTTGATTATTAAATAAATATCCTCATATCAATAATTGAATTTAATTATTCAAATAATGGAGAAAGTACATTTATGAGGTCATATTTCATTTATGTAATCAAATAATCTCTCCAAAATCCTCACTTCAATTCAGAAATAAAAACTTTGAGTTGAATGAAATTAAAAAATGCAACAATCAGTTAATTCCTTCATTCACTCAAAAAGACAACAATTCACTATTTCTCTCAAAAGAAACTTGCTATTTTGAACTGGATTTTTAAGAGTTAAATGTTTCTCTCAAAGGAAACTTGTCATTCTAACTGGACTCTCATCCTATAAAAGAACTCTCTTGTTCTCATTCAAGGGAGAGAGAATTCATTGTTGCATCGAATCGCTCCTGCATTTTCAATTCAATAATTTTCATGCATTTAAACTGTCACATTTCTTAGTTTGCATTTGCAATAAACTAATCTCATTTTTGGATTAATCATGTCTAGTCTAGCTTCTTTCAAGCATTCTTAGATTAATCTCATTTCTATATTAATATTGCAATGTTAAATTTCTTAGATTAATCTCATTTCTAGATTAATCTTGCAATCTGTCATTCCTAGATTAATCTTGCACTTACTTTTCTAGATTAAATCTTCCATTCTTAGATTGGTCTAGGTTGTTGGACTCTCGATTCTAAGAGCTATTAAAAAACCCCGTCTAGATAGGAGGAAATAGGTCGACTCACGCAGGCATGCAAGATGGATAATTTCATGTCTATTCTTGTATGTGGCTAGTGAACAATGACCATGTTGAAGTGTATGGCTAAATAAGAAGGCCAAATTTAGTGTATACATTTCTGGCACCCACCGTGGGGCAGAAAAAATCAATTTCTGGCCTCATACTTTACATTTGCTATCAATTATATTTTATTTCATTTTATACATTCATTTTGAGCTAAATCTGATCCCACCATCGCATCTGGGTCATCATTTCAGTTTGAAACGACTATAAATATGCCCATACTTGCCCAAAATTGAATTTGTGCTAAATTTTTTTTGCAAACAGAGGCCGTATGACCTCTACACGCAAATCAAGATAGATTTGGTTTTTTGTCTACATGCAAATCGAGGTTTAATTTTTAAAAATGTGGTTTAATTTTCAAAAATATGGTTTACCCTAGAACTCTCTAATATTATGCATTATTATCCTGGTTAATGTTTTAATATGTCTTGCAGATTCAATCATCTACCTTTCTTTCTTTGTTTGTTTGTATGGGTTTACACTTTGCATAAAAACAAAGTGTTTTTCTGCCATCCTATGAATGTGGGATCCCCTCCAAATCACCTCTCGGAGCTACTATTTGCAGCCCAAGCTTCCTTCACCCACCTTCCTCCGCTCCTCTACCTCCAATCTTCCTCTGCATAGCCTTCCCCTAAACCCGTGCTTCCCTTCGCACGCTCTCAAATCCCACCTCGCCTCCCAAATTCACCTCCTACCCACACTTACACCTCTGCCTCCTGCAACACTTCATCTTTGTAACTCCTTCTTCCTCCCCCCATCCCAACACCCCACACCCCGCTGTGCTCACCTCCTATCCCCTCCACCCCGTGCTGTTATCCTTACCCTCTCCACCGCTTCCTCCACTTCTCCAACACCACTGCGCAGGCCATCTCAATGCGCTGAATCCACACTCCCACTATCCACCTCCCACCCACCTAACACCCTTCACACTATCTCCTTCCAACCCCACCCCACATGATCTCCTTCCCCACCCACAGCCACTTCAAACTTCTCCCATGCTCATCCCCCGCGCTTCCAACCCAACCTCCCCCCGCTTCACTCACCCTGCCTTCCATATACTTCTCACACCTCATCCCCATGCCTAAACTCACTTCATCCCACCTCTACGCTTCTCCTTTTGCCACTTCAACACCATGCAACTCACGCGTTCACCATCGTGTAGCTCTTGCACTTCCCACATCCACCTCCTCCTCTACTCACCTTCCACCACAACAACAAAAGGAGCATTACAACAAGTGCACAGATCCTCACTTACCCAGCCATTCATTGGCTTCTCATCTAGATCTGCACCTCGTGGCTTGAACTCATCATCATGAACATTTGTCAGCAATCCCTTAGCAACTATTTTCTTTGGCAGATCAAAGCTCATGTCTACTACCATTGACATACATGTGATCCAGCGCAATTTGCTTTCATTGTTTTCTACAGAGCAATGAGTAGGCATTGAAAATGCACAATCCTCACACATTCCACGAGCTATCAAATTTCTTTAAAAGTGGGATTCTTGGCAAGAAATATTTCATATATGAATTAGTCTGCTCTATTTTAAGTACTATTTGGGGCACTAACAATAATGGATTTCATTTTATATATTTGCTAGATTGGCATTGTTTCTTTAAAACTCTTTTTAATTCTGGCATTTCTCGGGCATTAGAAATACTTGACATTATACTAAGGAAATTATTTAAAACCATGGAAACTATACAACAATAAACAAATAATGTGATATGTATGTACTAAATTGGAGACCACCAACACCCCATTCCACTCACGGTGCAACCCTAAATACACCCTCTTATGTATGTTAAAAATGACAACTATCTAACCGTCAACAACATGGGATATTGGCTTCTTTTGATGGTCTTGTGACCATCAAATTTAACCCCATGACTTGATAACATCAGCAGGGATTAAAAAATTTCTTGCCTTCACCATATGCATTTTTGATTTTGCAGCCTAAATTTGAAGTGCTATAACTTGCTTGTTTTAGGTCCTTTTCTGGTGCAATTTTTTTTTAATTTTGGGTATATTTTCCCAAAGATTACTGTGGTGTGGTTATTTTCTGATTTTTATTTCTTGATTTCTCATAAATTATAGATTTTTATGACTGTACCTACATAATCCTGTGGTTTTCAACTTCCAAAGCCTTGTACGGGCTCATATGGTAACGTTTTTGGATGCAATCTTTTTTGAAAGTGCATTATTTTTTGTCTAGGTTATGAATATGCAATCAGATTTATAATTTTATGATTTTTATAATGCTTATGATTTCTGAGCTTTGTGGTTCTCTGACTTATCTTGTTGATTACATCCTAACTGTGGTTTGTAGGACGTTGAAAAAGAAGACTAAAACACATACTAGTAACGAATTGTCTTGCAGGTTGCCTTGATTGATATAATGCTAAACATTGTGCTTGCATTTTTTTATTTATTTTTATTAAAATAGGAACGCACATGCAAGAATTTTTAAAATGAAATTCTGTTTGGTATTTTAGGGATGGCAATAATGTCAGGAAATTATGCTCTTGCCCTTTTGGGACGATAAAAAATCTAGAAACATCATTGTCATCTTCTTATGTGTCTGAAGTGTCTTCTAGTTTTGTAATCCCAAGGAATTGCATGGACGTATCCTCTCCCCTCACCTTCATAGATCTTGGGTGAAAGAGAAATCCATACAAATATTTTAGCATGGCTACCTCCTAAGAGCTTTAACAGAGTTAGTGAGAGTGGATTGCCCAACCAGTAACAGGCTAAAGCCAAGCCCTTTTGAATCAGTATATAAAAAATGTCATTGTGATTAGTGTCACTATGAATAGGTGTTGAATATGTTATACCAGGAAGAAGATCTCCCCCAGTACCCTTGTGGTGCATAAAAACCTATAGAACTTAACTTATGTAGGCTGGGAGGCCTCCATAACGGAGCTAATCTGCCACAAGTATAACCACCTGAATGAATGCCTTGACTAAATAAATTTGTTGTAGTATCCAAAAAACCTCTATCATTGGCACGGAAGGTTAGAGACCTACTAAGATGTCCCACACTTTCATGGCTCTTAGTAGAGACAATAGTCCCTTGGGAAGTCATTACCCTTGGGATTCAAAGCTTGGTGTGCCTGAGAAGTGAGTGCACTGTAAGGAGGAGCCTGTGCATCCAAGCTTCTAAGTTGTCCGCTATGAGTAGGCATGGCTGAACTTTGGTTCAAGTGGGAATTCAATAGATATTTCCATGGCTTACCTAGGATTATGGTGTGTCTGTTCTTTTTACAACAAACATTTTGCTTGATGTGTCTTGCATGAGTGAAACGATCAAATCAAACATTCAAAACAAACATCAAACCGATCATTCAGATTCAAAATTTGCACTTTTAGGTGTTAACTATCAACTCTTGTTTGAGTTTTCTGTATCTTCTATCAAACTATAGAATCTATCAACTTGCCATCCAATTCTGTATTCTGCTGTGAAGGTTTTGTCCGAATTTTCACAAAATCTGCATTCTCATCAACATCGCTACTCATCTGTCTTTGACTACAATCTGTTGACAGTCTGACTCATCGCTGTTTCAAAATATGACTTTGTTGTGCTATTCCAAGTGACCCATTATCTATTTCAATCTTATCATCTTTGTCTACACTGTCCTTATCTTGATTTGTGAAAGCAGTTTTGTCAACCTTAACTCAAGATCAGAGTCATTGCTTCTCTCTCTCAGTTGGACATTATCTCTTTTGTCCTTTGGTCTTGGACTTAGTCATCACTTTAGATATCACTTCAACACCTGTCACTCAATCAATCAATTCATCATACCTTCTCTTCAATCTTCTAAGCAAGTGCATCAAGACAATCTTACAATGTCTACAAGCTAAGAAGAGATTCTCAGGGCAACTTTATTAAAACAACTTCAAACTTTGGAATATGAACTCCAAGGATTAAGGGGAAAAAAGGATACTCCATCTGATGAATCCTCATTAAGATCAACCCATGATTTGATTTTGATCATTATTCTCACATATCCACACTTCCTTCCAACATGGATAAATCTTGGTATGACAATCCCATCTTTGGTCAATAATAGTTTTATGACAATCCCATCTTTGATCAAGAATGGTTTTATGACCATCCTATCTTTGATCAAGAGAATGTAGAGGAAAATATGATAGAATCAGATGAAAGTCTTTTCTATCTACAAAAGAAAGATATTGCATGCCAAGAAGTGTCTAATTATCCTTTAGAGAGAGTCTTTACTCCTTTAGGACAATCTTATACATCAACATTAGAAGCACTTCTTGAGCATAATCTCATCACATTGCCTCAAGACACATCATGTGGATTCAAATTCTTGAGTCCTATTGTGCATATCATTGACATAACAAGCATAAAACTTCATCTTGCATGGAGTTGAAACATACAATCCAAGATCTCATAGATGATGGCATAATCAAAGTGGAAAATCCTAATGAATCATCTAGTGAAGATACTAATCTCAAGCATGATCAATATCAAGAATCCATGTCTGGCAATGGTTCCCATATCACATCTACTTATTCCACCATTCCTCTATCTCCTAAAGCTTCACAACCAGACACACCATCTCTATCAATAATTGAGCCTAATGCTGACTATGTCTACCCTCAAGGACTACCTCTAAAAGAGATCCAAGCTAATCAACATACAGATGCAAGCCTTTCTCAGGCTTCAAAGACCATAGACCTAAAGCTTCCATATGCATCAATGCTTATCATGCCTATTCCAAAGGATTATCCATCAGCGTGTCAAGAATCCTTCATGAAATTCAACACTCATACCTTGTCCTTGGAAGTGGCTCCATGTCAAGAGGGTGATCCGCAGTGTGAAGAAAAAAATATCAGTAATGATCAAGATCAAGAAACCATCCAACCTTATCCAATGGTTGACCAAAATCATGATTATCCTCTCATCTCCTTTTATTTCTTCCCAGAAGAAACTCTTACATCTCCTATATCTTATCCATCTCCCAAGCAAGATCAAGATATCCTTTCTGGCATCTCTAATGGGCCTATTGAAAATCAAGAGAAAAGTACCCTTTGTACACCATCTAAGGATCCTTATCAAGGTTAGAGCATACCATCATCTCCTTGTCATACTTCTCCATATCCACCTCAAGAAACCATCATTCCTCTAAATCTCTTGCATAATGATAAATCACATCAAGCTTCAATTCCTCCTATCAAAGATACTCATGCTCCTGTTGATATACATAGGAATTCTAAAGAGAAGTGCCTTGGCAATATAGCTCACTCTAAAGATGTTGATATCCCTTCCACACTTTCTATCCCTCTATTTAAATGTAAGCATCAACCTTCTCCATCCTTCGAATCCATCCTTGGTCCCTATATACCAAAGATGAAACCCTCAAACCTTCCATCTATGTTGGGTCCTTATGTCCCTCCATCTACCATGCCTATCAATACTAGCTTGTCATCTACTTACCCTATCTCCTATCAAGATCAACAAAGACATACATCCTAGAACTCTCCCTATCAACCCATTCATATGAACCAGTCATATCAGCCCTATTCATCCACAATTCCCAAGTCTTTTGAAAGCAATCTGGATGTGCAATGAAAAAATAAAAAATACAAGAATCCACTTACATATGAAGATCACTATGCCCCATCTAATCGACATGTGACTACAAAAAGACTGCAAAGGTCCACTGATCAAAGAATAATATAAAAGAAAATATGGGTTCCTAAATCCATCATGGATGCATTGTGGTCTAAATCATCCAAAAATAAAGGAAATTCAAAAGCTATGTGGATTCCCAAGTCTCTTCCAAAGGACTTGGATACAAAAAGAAAATCAAAAGTTATGTGGATTCCCAAGTCTCTGTTAAAAGGCTTGAACAAAAAGGAAATAGAGTTGACATCCAACCTTCCAAATTCTTCCACTTCAGCTCCATCTAAACATCTCCCATCTTCTAACTCTATTTTGGGTCCTCATGTCCCAAAATCCATTACCTTGAATACTTCATCCATCTTGGGTCCTCATATACCAAGATCCATACACACTCATAAATCAAAGCCGCAAGCTATTCCATCCATTTTTCCTCCATCCATCCACTACCCTTCAAGGTGTGTGTTGATGTTGATCTTATCACCATTTCCATCTACCTCTACACAAACCCTTCAATACCCTATCCAATATCCTGAACCTACTTACTATCCTTCCATCCCTCTTATCCAATCCATCACATAAATCCTTCTGTACCATCATCCTATCAACATATTTGAACATACTTTCAGAGGCCTTGGCCTATCATAACATATCTTTCAAAGGAGAACTATCTAAAGAGAAAGAAGCTTCAGTTCCTCCATAAAATCAAAAAGTACAAAAAAAATTAAAGTAAAGTGCCTTGGTGAAAACCTGGTAAATAGGCACCTTGGTAGCAAAAGTAAAGATAAATTAATCCATCCTATGGTGAAAACTACTTCTTATGGTGCCTTGGATAAGTACCATGATGAAAACCTGGCAAACATGCATTATGCGTAATTCCTCCTACTTGCACTCTTCACTTGGGGGCATGTTCCTTCCATGTCATCCTATCTATCATATCTTACATCTCGCTAGCACATGAACATCCATGTTCCTTCTGATGATCTTGACAAGGTTGAGCCTATCCATGAGCATCATGTACACTGACATTTGTTATCCTTTCCATCAGCCTATTCACTTGCTCTCATCCACGGTACCCTATTGTGATCTTGCTTATCCCAAGCCTATCCTTCCTATCTCTGAACATTCCTACCATAATCCAAACATGCACTTATACCTCCATCAACCTTTATGGCTATCATAACTATATAAAAATTGACCCCTTGGTCTTGATCAAAATGAAAAATAAAAAAATAAAAAATAATTTCTCAAAAGTCTCTTGACATGTCCATTCTTTTGGACCACATGCTTTTATGATATACAGTCATTATCCTATATGTTATCCAGCACTGCTCCATGAGCCTACATTTCTACATTCTTTTTTCCCTTGCTTGGGTAATCTTGAGGAGACTGTCCTTGAGAGTCGCATTCACCCTCTTCTTCGATGATTGTCTATTCACCTCATCCATCAAATTTCTAATCCATCTGAAATGTCCTACACCTTTCTAGACATTGGGGGAAAACCAATGTGATCTTGCTTGAGATCGAGCAATCTAAAATATACTAAATTTTTTTTGGAAAATGTCTTGAAAAAAAATCTAAAAATCGTAAAAAGTCTTGAAAAAATGACCATCTTGGTGAAAACCTAGCAATAGGCCCTTTGATGCATCAACCAAAAAAATCTCTCTTGACTATCTTTCAATGAATAGGTATTAGGGAAATCTAACCCTGACTCCTAAAGATTGAGCCTCATTCTGGGGACAGTCTTTTGAAAGGCGATAATCTATTAAGGTATCTGGGCAATCTAAACCAGATTCCTGGGAGTCAACATGTTCTCAGTTACCATCAAGATACCAACTTACATGGATTGAAGCTGTTCATACTCTAGGGGTAACCTTCCTAGTCTAGGGGGCACTGTCCTATTAATTTTCAGAATCTATTTCGCGACAGTCACTAGTAGTTCTCACTGACTTTGCCTACTGTCGCTTTGCTTATACTGAGATCTCTCTCCTTGCGAATCTCTCTCAGATCAATCACTAGTGGTTCTCACTGCGTCTGCCTGCTAATGCCTAGCTATTGCTCAGATTTCTCTACTTAAGAATCTCTCTTGCATCGGTCACTAGTGGTTCTCACTGTGTCTTCCCACTGATTCCTAGCTATTACTCAGATCTTTCTACTTGTGAATCTCTCTTGCGTTAGTCACCAGTGGTTCTCACTGTGTCTGTCTTATGCTGAATGTGGACCTCTTGATTCAACACAAAAGCAACATAGTCCTTACACAATCAATGAATTTACAAAGACAAACATGAATTATTTGTCCTGCAAATGTGATTGAAGAGACATGTTGCCTCCTAATTAGATGTGATTGTTGCAGTTTACCCTCAGAACAAGAGCCAACAACCTGACCATTGCTAACATGGAGGATTTTATAGTGCAAGTAGATGAAGAAAAGCCATTATTTATGAGAAATATGCATCTAATTCATGGGGAATTGCTGTTATTCTATGAATTAAGACATGATTAAGATTGTGAAAATGAAATACAACTAGTCTAAGTATGAAATGCAACTAGCTATGGAAGTAAAAGTGCAATTAAGCTAAGAAATTGAATGCTTCTAATCTAGGAAGTAAAATGCTTGAAATCTAGAAAGGAAGACTTTCTAAGATAGAAGTTGATTAGAAAATGAATCTAGAAAGCTTTAAAGCATAAATTGAATTGTTAGCTCCTACAAATAGATCATGAATCAAAGCTAAATAATGTTAGAATCCAATGAAAATTATACTAATTATGCAAGAAAGTAAGCTAAAAGCATGAAATCAACACTAAATTTGCCTATATTAATGATGCTCAAAAACAAAGATCCTCTACAATGAAGAAAAGAGGTCCAATTTATAGAAAACCGAGGAGAGAGGATGAAGAGTTTCTTGAAAAGAAACAGTTGTCTCTTGATTCGCCAATTGAGACAAATAAGCAAGGATTATTAAAATAAAAGAATGAATTATTGACACATAAGTGTCTTTTCACATGGAATTATGGAATTCCGGAATTCCCTTTTTGAGGATAATTCATTCAATTAATTAAATAACCTTTCAATTCCTTTTTATGTATATTAGCCAAAGAGGGTGGATTTGATTTAATTAAAAGCACTTAGAACTTTAGGATTAAATCAATTAATCATAGGGATTTTAGCTAATAATCATTTGAGATTTAGGAATTAAATGTAAT
>MU223442.1:2400831-2411110 GCA_018584345.1 Thuja plicata | reverse complement strand
ATTTAATGAATTTGTATGCTTAAACACTTATCTTGGAATGTATGTTGGGTAAAATGAACCTCACTCAATCTTGAATGTAAAGGGAATGAACCTCACAAATCTTGAATGACATAAGGCAAATGAACACTCTTTCTAAGATTTTTGTTTTCTGTGTGGGAAATAAATTAAACTTGAATGATTAACCATACTATTTTGTCTTTTGCTTAGGTAGAAAACACCTAGTTGCTCTTAAATAGGTTCAATTTGGAATGAACTCTTCTTGGTGTGTTTGAAGAAGTTTTTCTCAACACTTCTTTCGAGCTATTTGTCTTTAGTTTAAATCCCTTTAATTTAAGTGATGCTTTGATTAAACTATAGCTGTATCCTCTCCCCTCACCTTCGCAGATCTTGGGTGAAGAGAAAGCTTAGTTTAATCAAGCCTCTAGAGAGGCCTGTCTAGAGGGAGCGCTTCCCCTTTAGAGGATGACCTCAAACTGGTAATCCCTTCGGCCGGTATAGAAATAAGGTGTGACCCAAAGGTCCGCTTTATCCCTTCAAGCTCGGGTGGGTCGTGTTCAATGGTAGTCCATACTGAGTGAATATCCTCAGCATACTGGCATGGTTGAACTAGAGACTTAAGTGTCTCACACCATACAAACCGATTGCGGGGATGCCACAAAACCTTACTAGCAACTATAAAGTAGTAGCCTACCCGGTTCACCTCTGAACGGTGATTTATTATAGTGCAAGGGGAGGGAAGAATCTCCCCCCAAGATTTCCATCATACGTGTCCCAGGGTATTGTGTTGCGAAAGAGATCTTCGTAGCATGGTGACAATACCTGGCAAAAGGCAAAAACACGGGCGCTCTTTCGGGGGTGACATACTATGTGAGCTGAAGGACTACCAAGAAATGGGCCTATAATATTTTATGTGAATCCAAATTCCTAAGGTAGCTACTGTTTGAAATGTCTTTCGATGTGCTAGACCCAGTGAAAACATAAGTGGTTTGAAAGAATCACTCGAACATACACAATCGGAATATTACAAAGATCCCTTAATGTCATACTTGATTGTATCCCTCAAGGTTGATTGTCCCTTGTTGGATTGTTTTGAGACGTGTGTCTGTTATTTTCTGATTTTCTTGTGCTTAAAATCAGTCCTCGCCATCGAACAATTTGCCCAAAATTAGACTGAACATCAAAAACCTGCCCAAAATTTTAACACATTGCCTTAGTCTTAGTCGACCATCTCCACTCTAGATCTGCCATCTGCGCAGATCACCATCTGTGCAGATCACCATCTGCATAGATCACCATCTGCAAAGATCATCGCCTGCGTCTGAGACTGCCGTCTCCGCTTCAAAATAGTGAGCTTAAAAAATTGGCCAAGATAATCAAAATTTGACCATCTACAGGACCCTAGAACCACTTGTCCTAAATCATTCATCCACTTGGTCAAAATTGATTTTTTCATGACATGACCAGTTTTAAGAAGCATAAGAAGGTTAAACTTCCTACATCTTCAGTCCTTAGAGAGCAAAAGAAAACTACCCGTAAATCCAAGGAATTCCAACACATTGCAACATCTATCAAACAAGGTATTAAACACCGTGAGAAGCTTGATAAAATCATCTACAACAATACCGTTTGCAAATTCATGGCCAAGTTTTCACTCAAAAGATATTTTGTGACACTTGAACAATACGATTAGATAACACCTGGCTTCTGGATCATTCTTCCACTTCTTCCATCATCATCCTTCCTTTGGAGCATTAGATCAAAACTAAATCAAATCCTTAGGTTGAAAGACCTTAATTAGAGTATTGTGAACCTTCATCCTTAAAACAAACACAATATTTCTTGTAGACCATCAGTCTATCTCAAGTAATTTAAATCCCTTAGTGATATCCCATTTTTCTTGAAATCACAAGTCCATCTTCAGGTAGAATAGATATTTCTTTAAATCTTGTGTTTGTATCATCATAAGGTTTAACATGCTTAGGTTTTGTCTCAAAAACCTTTAAATCAATCAACTCAATTATCCAATCAATCAAATCAATCTTCAATCAAATCAAATCAATCATCGATCTCCAATCCAATCAATCAATCAATCAAATCAAATCCAATCCAATCCAATCAAATCAAAGATCTTTCCTCCAATTCATCTTCCACATCTCCTTGTCTTTCATTCTTCTACCATTGTATGGTTGTCACTCGATCTCAAGCTAGAAACATGAGGAGAACAACATCCAACACTAATCATGAAGAGAACCCATTTGCTACACATTATTTTCATGGAAGTGGGGTATGAGCTGAGGAAGTAGCTAAAGAAAAGGAATTAGTGGACCAAGATGAAAGACCCAATCAAGTGATTGACTTCCTTAGAGACCCCTATAATTTGGAAATGGTTGAGAAGGCCATATTGCATAACAGTGATGAGATATTTCTGAATCTCATCCATAATGGTGTCACAATTCCTGAGGACTTTGATGAAACACTCCTTACCAGAAATGTCACTAAAGCCACTGCCGCCACTACAATAGCCATGGCTTCTACTTTCAAACGCTACATCATCGTGTAACACTGGTAAAAGACTTGCTAGTGAACCTCCTATATCAACGCCAATATCAACACCTGTATCAACAATCGTATCAATACCCTAGTTGACACCTGAACAAATTCAACAAATTATAAGTGCTTTACCAAACAATACTACACACAATAGCACTCAAATGACAACAACTCAAGGAGCAAGTGCTAATGTCA
Organism: Thuja plicata; assembly: GCA_018584345.1. NCBI lineage: Eukaryota > Viridiplantae > Streptophyta > Pinopsida > Cupressales > Cupressaceae > Thuja > Thuja plicata. The sequence goes on along the minus strand of MU223442.1, from coordinate 2,408,365 downwards.
ACAACATAGGGAAAGTTTCCATGCCCTTGTCCTTGTTTCAAACAATGGGGGAAAAAATGTTTGCAAACAATACATCACAAGCCTATCAATATATACCTCCTCCAACGATTGGTATGACCTCCATAGGCTTTTCAGCTGCACAATTTGGAGGAGGTGGAGGTTATGTACCCCCATTTTTCATACAAAGTACTCCAGATTTCACCCAACAATTCAATGAACTCAAAAGTATTATACAAGGTTTACAAAGTGGGGGCAAGAAGGAGTTTTCTTTTGAAGAGATTTGTCCCTACCCATTTGACAAGTCTATCACAATGCAATCATTCCCACCAAACTTTGAGATACCTAAATTTGAAAAATACAAGGGAGAAACATGTCCTCTCCAACATCTCAAAGAATTTAACATTGCATGTCAAGAGGTTGCTTATAATGAGAATTATTTGAAAAGACTTTTCACTAGAAGTCTTGGAGGCGCAACCTTGGAATGGTTCATGGCCCTTCCTTATGGGTCAATTTTGACCTTCTCTGACCTTGCGGAGAAGTTTGTTGGACAATATTTGTATAACATTGAGCATCAAGCAACACTCAATGATTTGTGTAACAATAAACAAAAGAATGGAGAAACCTTTGCTAGTTTCTTACAACGATGGAGACATATTGCAAATCACATGCCATGGAAAATACATGATAATCACTTAATTGACATCTTCACAAAGAATTACCATTATACTCCTTCCAATAATGATAAACCAAAATTTTGGAGTAAGAACAAAGGAGTTGTCAATGATGGAGTGACTGATGCCAAGCACGTTCAAAATGTTCAAGCATCCAACAATACCAGTCAAAACAATCGCAATAACAATTAGAGCCAAAATCAGTACCGCAAAAACAACCACAATCAGAATCAGAATCAGCCCAATCAGAACAATCAGAATCAAAACAACAATCAAAATCAGAATAATCAGCAACCGCGTACTCAATCATTCTTGTTCCCGTGCAAAAACTATAACAAAAATAACAAAAACAATAATGATAATCAACAATGACGACACTTTACAGCTTTAGCAGAGCCTTTAGATGTGATCTTCAAACAACTCGAGGATCAAGGAATGATAGTTTACCCAAATACTCAACCTTTTGATGAGAATCAACCTAAACCTGTTTGGTATAGATATAATGAGTATTGTGATTATCATCGTATCAAGGGACATGATACCAAGAAATGCATGAAGCTCAGACACTTTGTGCAAGATCTCATTGAGGATGGGAAAATTGAGGTTGAAGGTCAGAATGTGTCCTCATCCAATGCGAAACTCAAGATCTATAATCAACCTTTCCCACCTCATAATCAAAACAATGCATCAAATGCCATCCCCTATGACTATTCTACCAATACCATTACAGGCCATGATCGAACATGTGGGAGTCTAGATGAAAATGATATCTTTGGGGTTGATTCCCTTTGTGGCCACATTGAAGAAGTTGACACGCATGTTAATACCATAAAACTCAAGGCTGCTGATTGTAATGCTACTACACAAAGACCCAGAGTCACTGTTCAAGCTGCTGATAAACCTTCTACATCTGCAAATCCACCAGTTGCACCATCTACTACTGCTCGACTTGCCTCACATTTTGACTTGTTGGCCCAATTATGAAAGACACCTGCACAAATATCCATTCTATAGCTCTTGACAACATCGCCAATCCATAGAGAAGTCCTTGATAAAGCTCTAAATGAATCCCGTGTTCCTGAGAATATTAATGCTGCACAATTCAAAGCCATGATAGGGAACTTAGCCACGCAAGAACATCTGGTTTTCACTGATAAGGATTTTAGTGGTCCTGATCCTCATCATAATAAGTCCCTCCTTATAGAAGGCAAAATCCACTCCAAAAGAGTCAAAAGAGTCCTTATAGATGGTGGATCTGGCCTAAATTTGTGCACATTGAAAATGATTCACAACATTGGTCTTTCTGAGGACCTCATTGATAAAGACAAGAGAAATACAATAAAAGCTTATGATGATAGAGAACGAGAAAGCAAGGGTTTGATCACATTGCCCTTACAAGTGGGCCCGACCCTGATTGAAACTATTTTCCATGTACTGGATCTAAATCTCCCTTATAACATCTTGCTAGGATGTCCTTGGATACATGCTATTAAAGGTGTACCCTCTATCTATCATTAGTGTTTGAAATTCCCACATCATGGTAGAGAAATCACAATTCCTAGAGATCCTGAGCCCTTTCAATATTGCAAAAGATTGGAAGGCAAACAAGATAATTACTGTCCATTGAATGAATTTGGCCGACACTCCAATCAAGAAACCCTTGGTTGAGAAAAGACATCAGAAACATCAACTGAGGAACCCAAAGGAAAAGAAAAAGTTACTTAGGGCAAAGCTACTACAGACAAACCCTCCTCATCTGAAGAAAAGGAAACATTTACGGACCAAGGTATGGGAGAGTATAAATTTGAAAGTGCCTTATGTGTTGGGCAACTCCCCTTGTCCCTGAAGTCTTATGGGAGACCATCACCATTACCCATTTCCAAGGATAAATCACTTATACACTTCAAGTCAACTATTTTTGAACATTGGGGGTCCTTATTAGATGAACACATGGAATATAGTGTCCTTGATTGGCTCTATAATGATGAAGAAGAACAACCTGTAACTTTCCCCAAAGGAAAGTATCCTAAAGTTACTCCCATTGTTGAAAACATGGGATATCATGGTACTGGTCTTGGAGCTAATGAAATAGGAAAGAAGAAAATCATAATAGCTAATGGTTATCCTAAAGGACATGGATTGGGTTCCATAGAAACTAAGACTAACTTCGCTAAGGATTATTGTCTAGCTGCCTCAGAATCAGACACTGAAGAAGAGTTCTTCAAAATTCCTTTCCAATACATTGAAGATGACCTAACTGACAATCACCATGTCCTTAATATCACCCAAGCTGACCTTTTATCCCCTCATTTACCCCTCACAAACCCTGAATTAATTGACTGGGATCAGCAAAACTCACCACCAGCTTTGGATATATGCGATTCAGATGAGGTAGTTTTAGCCCTCTTTGGACTTAAGAATCTCCGAGAACATGAAAATCATATCCACTATAGTGGAAAATCCTACTTTGGTAGCCAAGTCAACTCTCTCAGTCGCAAAAATGGAAAAGAAAATAAAAATCAAAAAAATGAAAATATGTCCTCTGGTGAAAACCCCTCGCAGGCACCTAAGGATGAAGAAAAAGATAAAATAAAGGATGAATCCTCTAGTGAAAACCTTTCTGAGGCACTAGAGGAGGGAGAGATTGACTTGCCATTTATATCATCAGAAGTAGAAGTGTCCTCTATGATCATTGAAGACACCATTCCAATCAACCTTGGCACAGAATAAAATCCGCATATCACTTACATTGCAGCTTCTCTCAGTGATCAAGAAAAGAAAGACATGACAACATTTTTACATAAGCACAAAATCAACTTTTATTAGACTTACAAAGACATGCCTGGGATTGATACAAATCTTGTCATGCATCATCTTGCGGTAAATCCAAATGCAAAACCTGTCAAACAGAAGCTTCGCAAGATGCATCCTCAAGTTGCATTAGTAGTCAAAGTAGAACTTCAGAAGATGCTGGATGTAGAGGTAATCAAACCAATTGACTATCCTGAATGGGTTTCTAATATTGTACCAGTTGGTAAGCCTGCTAGGGGCATTCGTATCTGCACTGATTTCAGAGACCTCAACCTTGCATGTACCAAGGATGATTTTCCACTCCCTAATATTGACATTATAGTGGATTTGACGGCAGGACATGAAATGTTGTCACTTATGGACGGATTCTCAGGTTATAATCAGATCAGGTTAGCGCCATAAGACTAGCACAAAACCGCATTCACAACACCTTGGGGCACTTTCTATTATCAAGTGATGCCTTTTGGTCTTAAAAATGCAGGAGCTACTTATCAACAAGCAATGACTACCATCTTTCATGACCTTTTGTATGTTATCATGGAAGATTATGTGGATGATCTTTTAGGCAAATCCAAAACAAGGGAAGCTCATATCCCTGTCCTTACCACCATCTTTGAGCGACTAGAGAAATATAAGCTTAGAGTGAATCTCAAAAATTGTGTCTTTGGGGTACAATCTGGTAAACTTTTGGGATACATTGTATCACGTCGTGGAATAGAAGTTGATCCAAAGAAAGTGAAAGCAATTCTAGAAATGCCACCACCCAAAACATTGAAGCAATTACATAGTTTACAAGGAAAACTACAATCAATCAAAAGGTTCATGTCACAGCTGGCTGACAAAGTGCATCCGTTCTCCCATCTTCTACGTAAGAATGTCAAGTTTCAATAGGATTGTTTGTGTCAAAATGCATTTGAGAAACTGAAAGCTTATTTAGTTATTCCACCAGTGTTGGTGCCACCTGTTGCTGGCCGCCCTATGATTTTGTACATATCTGCTACAGAGGTCACTTTGGGAGCCCTCCTGGCACAATTAGATGACACCGACAAAGAGCGAGCAATTTACTATCTCAACAGAACTCTTATTGGCTATGAGTTGAATTATTCCCTAATTGAAAAAACATGTTTGGCCATTGTTTTCTACACACAGAAGCTATGTCATTATATGCTTAATCATAAAATTCATCTTGTTGCTAAAATTGATCCACTCAAGTATCTCTTGGCACGCGCTGCTCTTACTGGTCGTACAACAAAATGGGTTATGATTCTTAGTGAGTTTGACATTGTTTATGTGGATCGCAAGGCCATCAAAGGAAAAGTGATTGCAGATTAGTTAGCGGAAGCACCTGTTGATGGTAAACACCCTTTGATCATAGATTTTCAAGATGAATTAGTCTTAAATCTTGCCCCAAGTTCACCATGGAAGATGTATTTTGATGGATCATTCACTCAGAAAGGATCAGGGGTAGGAATCTTGTTTGTTACACCAAAAGGGGATTTCATTCCTAAGTCTTTCAAGTTACAATTTCCTTGTACCAATAACATTGAAGAATATGAAGCCCTTGTACTTGGCCTTTGACAAGCCATACAATGGAAGATTCTCACTCTATTGGTGCTTGGTGATTAACAATTGGTTATCAAACAAGTTATGGATGAATATCAAACAAAGGATGACAAGCTGCTTCCCTACTACCGTATAGTTGAAGATCTCAAGACACATTTTACTAACCTAACATTTCAACAGATCCCTTGTGCCAACAACAAAGCAGCAGATGCTATGGAAACAATTGGGTCTCTGATCACTATGCCAGAACACAGTGCATGATGTGAGTTTCTTGTTGAGAATCTTACGGTCCCTGCCTATGACACGCCAAATTCTGAAATGGTGTGTGAAATTGCTAATCCCAATTCCCCATGGTACCAAGAGATATATTCCTACTTGCGTGATGGACATACCCTGCTTACTTTAACTCCCAATCAATGTAAAACCTTCATTCGCCGAACTTCCTAATACACAATCCTTGCTGATACCCTTTACCGAAAGCATTTTGATGGAACTCTTTATGGTGTCTAAATTCTGATGAAGCACAAACGTCCCTAGAGGAGGTACATCAAGGAATCTGTGGGGCCCATTCTAGTTGACTTACATTGGCCAAGAAGTTGTTATGCACTTGATATTACTGGCCTACTATGGAGTAAGATGCCTACAACTATGTGAAGAAGTGTGTACCTTGTCAGCAGCATGGGGATTTGATACACGCTCCTTCCCAATCACTCCAACCCACCATCACCCCTTGGCCCTTTTCACGCTGGGGTCTCAATCTTGTTGGCCAAATTTTCCCTAATTCATCCAATGGCCATAAATACATCCTGGTTTCTACAGAGTACTTTACCAAGTGGGTTGAAGTTGTTCCTCTCACCTATACTACTGGAAAATAGATTTTGAAGTTTATTCTGAACTATCTTATCTATCGCTATGGCATTCCTCAGGACATTGTTACTAATAATGGAGGACCTTTCAAGAACAAGGATGTCACCGAGCTATGTAGGAAATTCAACATTACCCACCATACCTCTTCCAAGTACTTTCCGCAAAGCAACGGTCAAGCTGAGGCTACAAATAAAACCATTCTCAGAATCCTCAAAAAGACAGTCGATGAAGCTGGCCGTGATTGGCACCTTCACCTCAATCCCGCCCTTTGGGCTTACCATACCTCCATTCAAACCCCCATGGGAGCTACTCCCTTTGCCCTTGTCTATGGTACTGAGGCTATTCTACCCATCGAAATTGAGCTCCCTTCCCTCAGAGTCTCTCTGAAGAATCTATTGTTCGAAGAAGAATACAGAGTTTCCCACTTGCAAGAGCTAGAACTCCTTGATGAGAGACGCCTCAATGCCCTAGACCACCTCTGCGTGTATCAAAATCACCTTCACCTCTAGTTCAACAAAAGGATCAAACCTCGTCAGTTTGAGGTTGGTGATCTTTCCCTACAGCATAACATGAAGAACCTCCAAAACAGAGAAAAGAAAGGGAAGTTTGAACCTAATTTGTTGGGTCCCTTCATTGTTACAGCAACGTATGGTTTCGGTGCCTATCATATTGCATCTCCAGAGGGAGATCCACTCCCTGATCCTATAAATATTATACATCTCAAGCACTTCTATGCTTGATTAGTTAGTGGTCCGTTGTACAACAGAAACTTTTTAGAAAATCCAAAAATATTCAGAAAAGTAGAAAATTCAAAAAAATCAGAACAACAGAAAATCCAAAAAAATCAGAAAAGCAGAAAATTCCAAAAACATTCAGAATATTCAAAAAAGCAAAAACAAAAATCGGAAAATATCAAAAAAGCATAAAAAATACAAAAGCTTGAAAAGAAACAAAAAAATCAAAAGAGAAAGAGAAAAATCCGTCCATATGTGAAAACCACTTCGGTGGTGCAATGGATAAGTACCTTGGTGAAAACCTATTTCAGGCACCATGCGTAGTCAGATCCACCATCCATTCTCGCCATTTGTCTATACCGCTTGCATTGCCTTTTCATAATAAGTGTCGCTACCCATATTTGTGCAGGTAGTCCTTTGACCATTCTCTCGCTTCCGCAATAATGATTCCCGCACAACTGAGCTTTCCAAATCATGAAATTAAGCTTTGTTCTAGACACAGTGATCACAAATGTTCTTCATCAAATCAGCAGACCGATTGACTTTCCTAATAATCATTCTATTCACAAGCAATTGCCAACGAATTTTCATTTTTTATCAATCAAATCTTTAGCCCATCAGGATGCATCCTTCCGGTGTCGGCTGTTCTATCAATCGTCCCATCAAATTGTTCATGGCAAGAACTTTTGGACTGAATGACCACTTGGTCAAGATGCCATTTTGTTGATTTTATCTTGTGTTTTACTATGTCCTTATCGTGTTAGCCTAGATCTCTTATATCTTGGTTTGTTATGGTGAGTATCTAGTGAAATACGTGTCTTTTGTGGTATGATCTGCTTATCATAGTTTGCTAGTGCATTTATGTTTTGATATTCAGTTATGACTATG
>MU223442.1:2354921-2374584 GCA_018584345.1 Thuja plicata | reverse complement strand
TCATAATCCACCAGGCATTTGATAACAATTCTTTCAAACTAGCGTATCAAGATGGTGAAGTGTTACCACTGACCTTCAACGGTCAGGATTTGAAGCTTTATCAAATTGCAGATTGAAAATAGGTAACCCCTGTAATGTACCATAGTTTTTTTCTGTTGCTTTGCGTTCCTTAGGTTAGTTTCCTTTCCCTTACTTTTGTTTCTTTCCTGTTTTGCTTGCTTTTGTTGGTGTTCCTGCGTTGCCACCTTTTGTTATTCCTTGCGAAACCAGAGGTACTGAGTCCCTCACTTGGGTATAATCTACCCAAGTCCCCAGTTGGAGCCAGCTATTGCCCCACTTTTCATCCTGTACCCATGCTATCAAAGTGGAGGATTTTGAAGTCATAGTTAGGTCTAGTCTTGTTTGAGTCTAGGTCTAGGTCTTTCTTGGGTAGGAAGTTCTTGCCGGGTTTCCCTGCCACTGCCTTTCCTTCTTTAAGCTGGATGGGTTATCTAAAAGTCTTTTCATTTTGGGTAGGTTATAGATCCCAACCTGGCAAGGATAATGTGTTCTTATTGATGATCTTTTTCAAGCAGAAGAATGATTGGGAATCATAATTTCCAGGCATTCATAAGAAATTAGAGAAGATTCTTCATATAGATGATGCAATGACAGAGCTGTGATTGTAGATGTGGGGAGTTATTCTTGATATCCTTCAAATGGCATTGGATCTAAGCATGGTGATTGACAGACTGAGCAGAATGGGCTATGAAACATGGAAGTTTGCATATGCATTTGAAATAGGTGATGTTCGGGTTCATTTTCTTCTCTTTCAGGTGTGACACTACAACATATGTATATATTCAATACATTTTCCACAGTCCCTAAAAGTGGATGATTTTCACTATTTGAAAGCTTGGATCCATTCTCTGATGTTTTACGATCCTGTTGGTGCAAACCGCATAAGATTTGGAGTCAAAATGAGAAAGTTATGGCGCGGTGGGATTCTTCATTTTGGCTAATCCATGGTGGTAAATGGGGTCTTAGCTACTTCGTGGCGGGATTCGCACTGACCAAGTGCAAAATCCGCAAGCCTACATAAGTCATCATCGAGCTTTAAGGAAATTTTTATTATTATTTAAGTGTTTCATATCGCATGTGCCTTAAGTTAAAAGAAGAATCATGCAATTAAATTTGACATGCAGAAATATGGCCAGTGACTACTCCATTGCAATGGCGCACCTGTTTTCCCAAATCCCGCTAGCTCTATTTTTGAAGATTTTTGAGTTTTTTTTAAAAACTGATAACATGGGTTCTCTTGAAATGTATCGAAGATGATTTTGTCTTGAGGAAGTTTTGACTAAAAATACTTGTAGATTATTGAGGCGGGATTTCCAAATTTCAGTGCTCCAAAGCCATTTTCACACCTCAGAGGCAAAAACCTGCCAGTCTATATCTGGGCGATTCCAAGTTCTTTTTAAATTCTATTCATCTGGGTCTTTTTAAAATCTTCTAAAGAACATTTCATATGTTGAAAGTGTAGAGTGAAAATACATCAGATGCTCAGAATGGGAATTCACATTTTAGATGCTCTAGAGGCATGCTGGCTATGATATTTGAAGTTTGTAACAGTTTGAAAAGAGCGATGCTTCTCATTGTATCAAAGCATAGATCGAAGCTTCATGTCTTCACAATCTCAGTGCATCAAACAACTCTCACATATGTTACATTTCTAGCTTTCAAACATGTGTCAAACTTCACCACAGTACCGTGTTGCTAGTCTTGATCAGGGAATCAGGTGCCCAATATATGGATCGAGGAATAGTTTTACGAAGTCATGAACAGCCTGTTGATGAGTTAAGATGGCCAAAAAGTGGAATTGATTCCCATTTCAATAATGAGCGTATGTATAATGACTACAATCGGGTGTGGATAGGCAGAAATTAAAGACTGTTCTGTATGTATAGTACAGCCGAATTCATACTCATTCCATGCATTTTCCACAATTCATAAAAGTTGATAGTTTTCACTTTTTGAAGGCATGGATCGATTCTTTGATGTCATACGATCGTATTGGTGAAAGATGCATCCAATTTGGTGTCGAAATAAGGAAGATACAGCCTAGCAGGATTTTAAGTTTCAGCTTCTCCATGGCGGAATTCTACCTAAGAAGGTAATTTTCCGCAAAGGCAGAAAAGAATAAGGAGCGCTGAATCAAGAAAGACTCAAAGCAGAGAATTAGAATTCAGCTTCTCCATGGCAGAATTCTACCTAAGAAGGTAATTTTCCACAAAGGCAGAAAAGAAGGAGCACTGAATCAAGAAAGACTCAAAGTGGAGAATTAGAATTCAGCTTCTCCGTGGCAGAATTCTACCTAAGAAGGTAATTTTCCGCGAAGGCAAAAAAAGAAGAAGGAGCGCTGTGGTGGACCCCACAACGGGTTTTCGAAGCACTTTTTCAATTTTCTGGGTAAGAGAGAAATGTCTAAATGCTGACTCAGAAATTAAAATAAGGTATTTGCAGATAACTGAAAATTGCTTTTTTCGCAAGCGAAGTTCTCACCCGTAGAGTAATTTTCCGCAAGCAAAGAAATGCACCCCGTTTTTGATTTTCTGCAAGAACACGGAGAACGGAAAAGTAAGAAGAAAGAGAAAAGAGTGACGAATGCGGCGCCCTCTTGAAGATGATCATATAGATGAAAGAGAGTTTCTCTAAGTCCTTAGACAGTTTAATTGATGCTTCTGCAAGTGGCACGAACAGAGCTACAGAACTGCAAAAGCTGAGTGGGCACATACACGTGGCCATGGAAGAGCTGCCAAAGCCTATCAGACAAAGATGGAAAAGGGAAAGGAGGCCAAATGATTTAACTTCCCCTCTTCTTTTTCGTTTCCTTTCCCTTGTAATTAGTTGGAGACAGAAGTGGTTTCTTGCCATCTATCATTTAGAGGGAGATGAACTGATTAAACTTCCTTTGTAACGGTCATCCCCTGGCTCTATATGTATGAAGTTGAAAGATTAATGAAAGGTCGGCAAATTTTTGGTGTGGAATACTTGATGTTGCAGAGACAATTGAAGGTGTTTGATGTCAATTATTTTCTGTTCCAGTTAATTAGATGGTTCTTTCTCTTAGTCTAAGTTACATTAAGAAAGAAAGGATGTTTCATTCTTTTGTTGCGAGGATGTGAATAAACCTCAGTAGGATGTGCTGTGGGATATTCAGAGAAGAGCTAGATATAAGTTGTTAATGATAGGATTCTTTTTCTTAATCTGAATTGCAGTAGGAAGGAAAAGATGTTTCATTCCTCTGTTTTGAGGATGTGAATGAACCTCAGTAGGATGTCCTGTGGGATATTCGGAGAAGGATTCATTAGAATTTTTCATCATTTCTTTTATCTCTCTGTTAGTGGTTGCTGTAGATTAGTTAGTACTGAGTGTATGAATTCATAAGATGTGTGAGTTCTACAGCTTGGTTTATAGATTAGAAAGCTCTCCTTGCCTGGATTAAGTTTTGTTTAGGCTTAATTCGGTTTGCCTCTTCTACTCTCGGGTTAAGAGCATACCCTGTGTTAGTTTTAGGATCAAGACATAATTCATTGCATATCATTCCAAAAGGGAGCTGTACCTACCAATTCAGAGAAAATCCAGTAATCAGAGAATGGCTTTTCAACTGTTGTAATCAGATATTGTTCATAATTTGGGCACTAAGAGTCATATTCCTAAGAAGTAAGAAAGGAAAAATCTATTTACTAACAGAATCAAATGTCAATTCAAGTGGACAGCAGTAGCAGATCAAGGCTTTGAAATGTTGAAGAAAAGGATAGCAAAACTACCTACTCTTAGGGTACCCAATTTCAATCAGTTATTTGTGGTGGAGTGTGATTCTAGTAAGATAGCTATTGGGGAAGTGTTGAGCCAAGAGGGACACCCTGTTACATTCTTATCAGAGAAGTTGAATGAGGCCAAAAAAAGTACTCTACCTATGATTTGGAGCTGTATGCAATGGTGCAAGAACTCAAAAAGTGGAGACATTATCTCCTACCTATGTAATTTGTGGTCTACACAGATAACCATGCCCTATGTTTCTTGAATGGGAAAGATAAGTTAAATCAGAGGCACCTTAAATGGGTAGAATCTTTACAAGCATACATATTTTTCATCAAGCACAAGAAAGAAGTTATCAAGGTTGTTGATGCTCTTAGTAGAAGAGTACTAGACATACAAGAGATACAATTATAAAGTGTGGGAATGAATGACTTGAAAGGCCTCTATAAAGAGGACAGAGATTTCAAAGATGACTTTGAGGCATGTGAGAAGTTCCAATAGGGATTCAAAGTGGATTTTATTGATTATATGTTGGAGGAGGCATTATTGTCAAAGGACACCTAATGTGTATACCTCAGTGGTCAATGAGGGAGAACATAGTCAAGAAGAAACACAAAGGAAACTTGGGAGGCCACTTTGGAGTGGAAAATACACTTGAGAAACTAAATAGGCATTACTATTGGCCTAGGTTATAGTCAAATTTAAGGAAGTTTCTTGAGCAATGTCAGATATATCAGAGTGCCAAATGACAAAGTAGCAACACTGGATTGTATCAACCCCTATCCCTACCTTAGAGACCTTGGGAGTGCTTGAGTACGGACTTTGTTTTGGGTTTTCCAAAGACACCAAAGGGACATGATAGTGTGTTTGTAGTGGTGGACAGGTTTAGCAAGATGGAACACATCATTCCTTAAAAACAAACCAATGATGCTTCACATATTGCAGGCCTATTCTTCAGAGACATAGTGAGAATCCATGGATTGCCACTAAACATAGTAAGTGATAGGGATAGTAAGTTTGTGGGTCAATTTTAAAGGACTCTTTGGAAGATGTTAGGGACAAAATTATCTTTCTCTTCTTCCTATCACCCTTAGTTGGATGGAAAAACTGAGGTAGTTAATAGGTCTTTAGGCAACCTATTGAGATGCTTAACTAAGCAGCATGGATAGTCATGGGATCATATCATTGGATAGACAAAATATGCTTATAATGACTCCATTAATAGGAGTACTAGAAAAATCCCATTTGAGATAGTTTATGGGACCAATCCTAGAGGGATCTTGGAATTGAGGGATCTCAGTATACAGGACAAGAGGAGTGCAGAAGGGGAATCATTTGCAAAGTAGATGAAAGGGTTGCATGAACAAGTCAAGAAGTCTTTGCAAAAACATGTAGACAAATATGAGGCCAAGGCAGATAAGAAAAGGATGGATTTGTAGTTCAAGGTGGGGATTTGGTACTTCCTTATCTCAGAAAGAAAATACTACCTAAGGGTAATCCAACTAAGTTGCTAATGAAAAAAATAGGACCATTGAGGATATTGCATAAGTATGGAAAAAATGCATATGAGGTGGAGTTGCATCCATATTTGGGCATTTCACCCATTTTTAATGTATGTGAGTTGTATCCCTATAAGGGTCTACCCACAAACACTGGTCAACTAACTCTTTCAGAGTTGGGAGAAGAAGATTGGGTTAAAGATTTTCCTACCTCACACCCTCTGCAGTTGGATAGTATATTGGACTCCAAGGTGACTAAGAAGACCAGGAAGGGTACTTACAAAGAGTATCTGGTAAATTGGTAGGGGATACCTGAATTTGAGGCAACTTGGATGACTGAAGCAGACATTCTGAACCATGGGTCATCATTGAAGACCTCCTAACTCAAGGGACTTGAGTTCTTTATCCTAGGGGAGTATGGTGCAAAGCACCTCCCATTTTGATGCAATTTTTTTGTTTTAGGGTTATATTAGGATTTTTTTTTGGGTTGTAATAAGATAAACTAGGTTGGATTCCAACTTGTTCATTTTTCTTGTTTGTAAGAGAAAAAGTTCTCCTAGGTGATAATGTGGTTATTTTGGCCTAGAATGGTAAAAGTTGCTATTTTTTACTAACTTGAGGTTTTAGTATTTTATAGGACCCTAAGTATCCTAACTAGGGTCACAGGAGTGGTCAAAATGCATTGAGTTGACTAAAATGGTCAAAGAGCAAAAATGCTGAAAAGTTGCTAACAAATTTCAAAAGTTGCTCGAGCAACTTGTGCAAAAAGTTGCATATCGAGGTTTGAGTGGTTGTAACCACCCATGTTTGGGTATTTGAACATGGATTGATGATTTTGGACAGATTAATGGAGTTTTTGATTGAAAATTAATTTTGTGATCATTCTGTAGGGATGGATTACTGAGTTTCTTTCTAAATTACAATGTTTTCTACATTATGTATGGCATTGTATGGATTATATTAGATGATCTCACCCCATGTGGATGTAGTGTATTGTAATATCTTTATTTTAGAGTTGCAGGAACCAAAATGGCTCTAACCTAAGCATCCACAGTTAAAAATAGATCAAACCATGTGTGATGATGGGTTAGGGTCTGTACATAGTATTTTTTTCCTTTTGTTTCTTGCAATCAAATTCCTAGACTTGGAGTGAAGCCCTATGGCTGACTGCTAGGAGTAGGTGAGCCTAGACAGGCTAAAGATTGGATGGATGCATGTGCAGAAGCCCTAATATATGTCCTTGAAAGATCAAAATGTGGGAGATGGTGAAATAAAGTTCAAAGATCAAATTGAACACATATTGGACTATCTGGTCTAGAGGCCTAAAAGATAGGCTGAAAACTAGGGGCTGGTAGCAATTAGGGTTGTGGGTGCCTTGATAAGCTATGGTTTTGGATTCTTGAAGGGCTAGTGGATATATTTCATATTTATAAGGTCTTCTATGAGGTGTTTTGGGATAATTTGGATCGTTTGGCTCAAAACAAAGATAACTGACCTACTAGAAATAGGCCTAATTAGGCCTACTAGTGCAAATGACAACAATTGGATTGTTGGAGTATCCAGAAGTATTGGAAATATTTCCAATGGGGTTTTAATGTTTCAATAACATAGGCAAGAGTCCATGAGGTGTATGAGAAAGATCCTAAGCAAGGGTTTGGGGTTCTAGGGGAAGATCTAGTGAAAAACCAAGAAGATTGGTGAACTAGTTAGACTAGTTGAAATTGTGTAAACTTTGTGCCTTTATCAAATCAACTATACCTAGGAGGCAAGTTGGTAGGAGGGGTCTAGGAGATCCATATTGGTGAAGAAAACATAGAGGATTAGACAATTGGATGGTTAGAAGAAGTATTAAACAATTTGGAAGAAGGAAACACTAGAACTCTATACCCTCTGGATCACAAGGTAATTCAAGAGAGGACAAAGAAACATCACACGCACTAAATGAAGTCTTTCTAGGTGTATCAATGTTGCAAATAGTGGAACATGAAGGAAACCATGCACACACCCTATGGTAAAGGTCAATTGAAGAGGTTGTAGAGGAGGATAAAATAGGAATAGGATCCATGGAGATCTTATTCGAAAAAAAATTATTCTCACTTCCATGTACCTCATTAGGGGATCTATCCTCTTTCGCAACAAAATCCTCATCAAAGTATTCAAAACAAAAATTATACATGTTGTACATAAAGTAACATTACAAACATGAAAAATGTAAATGTTTTTGTATTTTTAAAGAAATTTGTGATTTTTATTTTTGAAATATAAATGCAAGAGCATAAAAGAAATCTACTTTAATATGAATGTAAGATATAAAATAAGATGCAAATCTAACACCAAAGAGAAAGAGTTCTCTATCGCGAGTTCACCAAAATGTAAAGAGAGAAGATTGATATGGTTTAGAACAATGGATATTTTCTCATAAAAGTGACCCTATGCACATATTATCTACATTACATTTAATTACAATTGATAAGGGGTATAAATCAGTAAATGAAAGAAAAGAATAATGGAATAAAATACCTACCTCTAAAAAAGAATCTACTGAAAACCCTGTCAGATGGTCTTAGAAGTTATTGATTTTTGCGTTCCTGAACCAAAGCTCTGAGATCTACAAAACCCAGAAATATTTTTCCCATCTCACTCAGTTCCAATTTTGACCCTCAAGTCAATGTCAGCCTAGAACCAAAATTTATGATTCTGACCTAGGGCAGAATCGACCTCTGATTCTAACCTACAATCTCTGATATAAAATCTGTTTCTGAATCCTAATAGTTTTTCGAAAAGGTTATCCGAATCTGCACTCCAATTCTCTATTCTAAACCTATCACTGTAAGAAAAATGGTTTATTTTTAGAGGGAGGGGTTTGCCTTGGTCAAACCCCAGTTTTGAAATTAACCTTATAATCGAATTGAAATTGCATAAGTAAACAAATTAAATGAACAAATACACCTTGCTTGTATGGAAACCTTTGTGGGAGATTCGAATCTGTGGATCTACAAGTATGTATCCACAAAATGGATGTAGAATGTATAATTTAGAATGTAGGATGTCTCAAATCAGTTTCTTATATATCTTCAATGCCAATCTTGAATGGATCTTTGAATAGGAAGAGGCTTGGAGGAATATGGATGGAGAAATTTTCAACAAGAGGGTTCCATAGAGCTTGAATCTTTCAATGACTACCAATGAATCTCCTTGATGAATTGAATGCTTGAATATCTTTGAATTTTTGAATGCTTGATAGTAGATTCTTGCTTCAATAGATCATGCATAGATTTTTGATGGATGGAATTGCTTCTTGTGTCTTGGATTGCTAGAGAAAATGAAAGGAGAAGGATTCCTTATATACAAATCTAAAGGAACAATATTCTAGAGAGGCCTACATAGGAGAATTAAATTCCCATTAGACCTATATCCCTAGAAGAGGACCTATATTAAATATAATTTAAGATTCATCATTTCGAAACCCAAAATAGCTGACCCGGAAGCAGAAATTAAATCTTTTCAAAGCCCGACATCCAAAAACCCCAGAAAATTGAAATCTGGACCTTGGGTCAAAAAAAGGCCAATTATGACCTAGGTCAAGTTCAAGGAAAACCTTGACCAAGGTCAAGGTTGAGGTTGACCTTGACCCAAAAAGGTCAATTTTGACCATGAGGTCAAAAATCTCAATTTTGCAGTTTAGGATGTCAGAAATAGGCTAGAGAAAAGTGGGAAATGAGGCAGAACAAGGGAAAAATCCCAATTCAAGTCATATACCCATTCAAGGTGCTTGACATAACCCCAAACCACTTACTCGGAAGGCTAAACCAGTCTATAATGGAAGTGCTTTCATTTTCTGACGATACACTAGATAAGTGATTACCAATAAATTTCTAAGTGAAATAGAAAATATTTGTCCATAATATTTAAAAAATGCTTTTTGTATTTACATCTTTTTAATTCTTTTTACTTAAGGGACATAAACTTGTAAGAATTCTAATGCAAGCATCAATACTCAATAGATTAATATTGATACTAATTATAGAAAATAATACTGATACAATAATATTATACTTGTATGAATGAATAAAACCAACATATTCTAAAATATAAATAAATATATTACACAAGGTTTACCATGGGAAAACCCTTTTCAAGAAATAACCTAGTCTTTGAAGCACACATAATATATTTATTATCTTTTAATAAATATGTTATAACATAATATCAAAGTATCACTACTCTCTTAGAGTAAATTAAATGTTATCAATACAAAAGATGATATATCACATCCAAAACATTCTTCCTAGAGTGAAACAATCCATTAACAATACCCAATAATATAACCTTATTGTCTACCCATTTCACTATAAATATCTAATCTTGTGCACTCTATTTATTAAAAACATAGAAAATTGTGAGAAATTGGCAACTTATCTATTATATGTATAAATTATTAGCCTATCTAACGTATGCACCCAAGTTACATTTTTATTATGAAATGCTTTAAATTTTAATGAATATTTAAAAGCCACTACAACCTCCCAGTCAAAATCCATATAACAATTTGATTTTATTCTTATGTTAGACATCATGTCTTCATGCGATCTCCCACATACATTAAATGTTATTTTCACACGCCACAACTTTGTAGAAAAGTGCTTCTCCACCTAAAAATTGGTTTGCTACTAAATAAACAATTAAATATTTTGTGAAAATTTTATAAAGCTTTTCTGATGTCCTGCTTTTAATATTAGGGTTCAAACATATAATAAATAAATTATCTTCTTAGGGATAAATAATCTTCAAACTATTTGAATCATTTAAACTCTCTCATACTCTTAAAATCTAGAAAATAAATTAATATGTTCCAAATTTTACATAAAGATTATGTTATTACACATGAAAAGTAGTATTCTTTGTCACATTTGAGAATCCAATTGTCATAGTAGATCACAACATCATATTCTAGACCGGATTTGTAATATAAGCTAAGAAAGAAAATATCTTTCTTAAAATATGTATTCTTACAACTAAGGAATTACATCATAACCACTAATCATTCCATAATTCTCAAAATTATCTTCAAAGCTAGCTCTATATCTCAATATAAATGATCTTCAAATCAAACAACATAGGTAGAGATAAACCCAAGAAAGGGGTATTCGTCTAGACCAGGCACATGGGTTGAATAGAAAAAAGACCATGGGTTGTTTGGGAGGAAATGCAACACATGGGTTTTGAATATAAATATTAGTATAAACATAGCATAGATAATAGCAGGGAAGATCTATTAATTAATTCAGATAGAGAATGTGTGGGATACTAAAAGAAGGTTGGACACCACAAAGAGGAATCTAATTTAGTCACGTCCAAGAGAATAGATAACTATATTGTTGTGTAGCTAGAAAAAGAAAGCTAGAAGGGTGGAGACATAGGAAAATTTATATAAAATAGGTTTGACTACCAAAAATATAGATTGAGAAACCAAGGGTTGGTTCACTAATGAGAGATGAAAGGGTAAGTGCTCCAAGATGGTATACAATAATTGAACAACCACTCAAAAAAACAACCAAACACCCCTAAGGCAATTGTGTTACTTGAAATTCAAATAACCTAATTTCCCTTAGGTTTGGTAAACTTCTAATCCAAGAACAAGGCTAGTTAATAGGTTTGGATAACAAGGAAAAGGCTTAGTAGTTTCATTTCCCTCCATTCCCCTTCTTTGTCACATTTTTTGTTCTTTGAAACATGTTTATCATCTTCATCGTCATCGGGTTTACATGTCATCAATTGGGTATTTGTAAAGTTGCCACCATAATTTCAAATATCTTTTGAGCTTTCTAACCATATCATTATTTTTATTTTTGTACAACATAACATGTTAAAGTTGAAATTTATTTACCAGTGTCTTAATTATTCTCAAAGACATGTGTATCATTTATTAAATAACTTTTGGTCTACTTGACAAAATTTAAAATAAATTAGATATTATTGTTGTGCACTTAATTATTTACACTTAAAAAATTTCTTTTTTAAATTATTTTAATGCAAGTTATATTTCACGCACAAAAAAGCATGTGATTTTCACGATATGCCCACTTAAAATAATAATAATAATAAAATACTCAACAAAAAATTTCAAAAAAATATACAACTTCTAGCTCTTTCTAGTAACAATCTTTCTACCAAAGTATTATCTGAAATAGAAAATCTAACTATGAATTTTTTGATATGCACATCAAATACTATGTTATTTTTAAAAAAAAATCAAGAACAGTTTTCTGTGCACAAAATATTTGACCCTCTTAGTATATTCCTTTTTTAAAACCTTTAGTAGTTTAGAAAAAAGATTCAGAGTACTAAACTTCTTGTTGTTTTCACGTCTTCTAAATTTTAGTGCATGACTCTCAAATTTCTCTTACAAGTTCAAGGTTACCTTATTTGATAAAAAAAAATGTGGCCTTTTATAACCCCTTTTTTGCACACCATCTTGGTGCACTTACCTGAAGATATAGAGGATAAAAGTTTGAAATATAGAGAAAGGGCATGATTTTAAATTTAGTCTTCTAGATTTATTGTGAATATAAATTTTTTATTATTACAATCTTAATTTATATATTAAAGTAGAGAGTCATTGTGCAAACTTGTATTATATTTTGAGTTATGAGTGTTGAAAGGGTAGAGTATGTGACCATCCTACATGAAATAGCATGAAATCTAGTGGTCCTAATAGTGTGCATAGATCATTGAATGTGAGGCATTCTACACTAAGATGTGAGGGTGAAGAGTGGACTTTTGTAAAAGAATTACCTATAGTGAGGCAATATGCACATGAAGTGATAAGAAGTTGTGGAGACTTTTAAAAGGATAATTGTCGATATTTCAAAAATAATATAATAGAGGTGATAGTACCTAGTAGGTTAGAGTATTAGAATATGAAGTTTAGAATGTGAATATGGATGTTGATTGAAGACATGAATAAGATAAAAAAATTATTGAAGAGGAATGATGAAGAGTGTATTGGCATATTGGCATGATTGGATGTGTTGAAATTGATGTCAACATATCAGAAGAATAAGAGGAAGCATACGAGTTGATTAGGATATCTATTTGTCTTTTTCTAACTTAACTATTGCAAGTTAGCGAGTAGAATAGGATGGTCAGAGGTCCGACGAGAATTAGATATTGTAAATATGAAGTTGCACACATGAGATATTGTTGGAGAATGTTGGTACTTAGTTCACTCCAGCTTGCAGAAGATACCATGAATATTTGGGCATGATTCAAGATCAATATTGGTGACTAACAAACTAGGTGATAGACAGTGTTGATAGAGAGGCAAAGAGTTTAATTGTTCACAATCAAGTTACAATTTCATGGAGAAAACCTAAGAGTATATTGCAGACATACTCAGGTTTCTTCAACTCATAGTATTTTTAATTTAGAGGTCTACGAGGCATAATCATATTGTCTCAGAGACTTTCTAACAATGTTCTTTAAGTTCGGTCGAAAAGAGTTGGAAAATTCATGGTTGTGGTGGATTAGAGTGTTTGAGTATTTATCATGATTCTATAGGATGTTATTGAAGTATTTTGTTGAGGATTGGGTGATACATATGGATCAAAGGATCACATTGGTGAATTTTTCAGTCTGTTATAATGGTTTTCTTATTATTCATGTTCTTGGCTAACTTAGTTGGTAAATCATGTTGTGCAATAGCTAAATAATGAAATATGGGTGTGTTACGATCTTGAGATGATTGATATGGTTTATGGCTATGATTTGACAGTCAAAGATGAATTTGAATCAAGAGATTAGGAGCTTTTATTTGAGAACATGGTGAATTAGGTTTTGTCGACCTAGTTCTTCGTATAAGATGCTGAATTAGGGAAAATTCAAGGTGTGAATCATGGATGTGGAGACTAGAGGGGGCAAGAAAAGGGATGAACCTAATTCCCTGGTGATCAAAATTGTTTCAAAGAGGGTTTGAATAGACATCTACATTGGAACTCTATCAGACATAATGTATATGTCACTCACACTGTTCACAAAAAATATAGATCATTGTAGTGATGAAATTGTAAGGTAGAGAGCCTTCCTCAGGGTTGTAATCCAAGGAATTTTATTTGAGTAGTGATCTCTAGGAAGTGATCCTAAATGCATGTGAATTCCCCATATATTTTAATAAATTTATACTTTTAGCGAGGTGTTTACTTATTATGGGTAATCAGCCCCACTGTGGTTTTTCCCATAACAAGGTTTCCATGATAAAAATCTTGTGTCAAGTGTGTGGAGGTGATTCTGATTTTTGGATTCATGCATATTTTATTTTCAAGTAATCAGATCATAATTTAGTGTATTTATGTTTGAAGGTTTTTAAGGACTAAGGGATTGAAGTTTGAAATTTTTGAAATAATTAACTCACTCCGCTATAGTTGTTCTCTATAATATTATCAATAATTGGTATTAGAGCCTAGACCCTTGATGGAAGCCTAGCGTCTTAAGGGAGATCTGATATGACATTTTACAAATAGGAGAGTCCAAGGTTTGAAGGCACAAACTACCCTATATGAAAAGGATGGATGATTACTCATATAAGATGGATTGGAGAAGATTATTGGACCATGACAAATAACTCCTACACTCCTCGTGGGGATCTATCTATGGATACCCCAGATGAAAATAAGCATTTTGAGTATAACATGAGTGAAAAGGAAGCATTTCTAAGTGTCTTGTCAGATACATAGTATACAAAAGTGATAGAGTTGGACACGGGTCATGTGATATGGATAAAGCCATAAAATCTTCATGAAGGAGATGCATAATTCAATCAAGCCAATCTACAAATATTTTAAGGAAGGTATGAATCCCTAAGAATGTCTGAGGATGAGAACATACATTCTTACATGTTGAATATAAATGGATTAGTATGCACCATCATATGTGTCGGTGCTACATTGAATGAAGGAGGGATTGTTTCAAAGGTTCTGAGATCTATGCTAACTACTTACAAGATAAAATATGCTTCTATTGAATAAATCAGAACTATTGATGTTGTTATAAGGCATACATTGGTTGGTAAGTTATCCACTTTTGAAATGAGTGAGCTGTGTAATTCTTTAACTAAAGTTGAATTAGCATTCAAGGCTACAATATGCGGAAGAGACATTCATAGATCAGCTCAAGGTGAATGATCTATGAGAAGAGTATAAAGATATGAGAAGGAGATGAGAGAGATTGAAGAAGAGAGAAAGAGATTAAATAATTGAAAGAACTGGTTGCAAGGAGGCTATCAAAAGGATCTTGTAAGTACAAAGTAAAAATACCCTTTAAATTCTTATGGTGTAAGAAGATATGACATTATACCTTTACATGTTTGAAAATATTTCTTAAGCATATGTATGATAAGTCTAAAGATGAAAATAATTTATATTATGCTTCTTATGATGAGGGAGTCATTGATGTTGAATATGATAATGTTAAGTATGAAGATGAAATTGTATTTGTTTTAATGAAAGGGGATCAATCTAAGTGTGTAAATCCCATGTCTAACATTCTTGCTATTATTAAAGATCTCATGTCTAATGTTTATATTAATAGTATGATTAAGGATGGAATCTCTGTCAATCAAGAGAAACGATAACTCTGAAGGTGAGAGCTCTATGATCAATACTTCTATTAAAATTGGTGTTAAAGATATTATGACTGATGTTCATGATAATTGTGCTATTGAGAAGACCATTACTAGAGATAATTCTGCTAGTAATGTTTTGAGATGTTGTAATGTTAAAGAGATTACACTTGAAAATCCTACAAGTTGTGTTACTAAAAAGAGAAAGTCCTAATTACCCAATTGGATAGGAAGAATGATTGGATGTTAGATAGCAGATGTTCACATCATATGACTGGTGACGTAGGTTTTTAAATATGAAGGTATGATGGTGGAATTGTTGGATGGGGAGATAGCACTGGAGGAAATATCAAAGGTAAAGATGCAATTTCCTTGGATGGTAAGAATACAACAGATGATGTTTTATATGTGGAAGGATTAAAGCACAATATTCTCAGTGTTGGATAGTTAATGGATAAAGGATATTGAGTATATTTCAAGAGAAACAAATGCAAAATTGTCAATTATTGTGGAGTATAAATTGAATCAGGATCTAAGAGAAATAAAAATTTATTTCATCTGAATATTGAAAGAGTAAGATACCTTATTACATAGATTGAAAAAGTGACAGCCAAATCAAGTAAGGATAAACAAGACGTTTGTATTAATCAAGGACTGCTACAAAAAAGTCAGAGTCAAATAAAAGTTATCTTGGTGAAGAATGATGAGGAGGATGATAAACACAAAAAAAGGAGTATCTCAAGAGTCACAAGTAAACGTAAGAACATCAAGGTATGAAAAATTGGATCATTTTGATAAAATTTATTTGACTACCCAGAGTAGTAAAAGTCAGTTTGATTCTTGCAAAGGTAGCTTAGATGAACAAAGCATTGGAATGCAAATTGTTATTGTATATCAAATTTAGAACAATGCAATGGGATTAGGAATTAAAGAAGAAATAAAAGCTAACAAGGATAAAGAAAGGGATAAGGAAGAATCTTCAAGTCATGTTAGAATTCATAACTAGGACAATATAGATGACACACAATTTGTGAACCTTGGAATTTTGGAATCAACTGAAGAAAATTTCAAGATAGAGCATAAGAAGAACAAGAAAATAATTATGGAAGATCATACTTGCTTGGTTTTTGAGGTGAAAGAGAGAGAAGTATGAAAAGCTTGTACAAATGATAAATGGGTAAGAGTTATGGAATAATAACTTATAATTGCAAATGAGTATAAAGAGAAACACAAAATCTATTTAACCAAACTTGAAGCACTATTAATATAGAGAAGGTTAATAGACAACAATATTTTTGGATTAGAGAAAGGAGAACACTCCGAATCCAAAAAGAATGAGTCTAAATTAGAGAAGAAGAAAAGGAAGAGAACCAAGAAGAAGATCTCAGTGAAGAAGTATGAAAATCTAAGGTTCAGAGGTAAGAGTCTTTCTCACAATGAGTTTGGATAGAAAGAAGAGGAATGCAGAAAGGATATCTATGTTTTAATTGAAAAGGGATGATCATGATCCAAGGATATGCAAATGTATGAAAGAGAAACCTAATACTAGCAAGAGGGAAAATGTTAGATGTTTTGCATGCAAGAAATTTGGTCACATTACTTGTCAATGCACTGCAAAAAAAAAAAAAAAAGGATGGACCAAAGGTTGTTCTTCAAATCAAATGCAACTTATCTGAACTTACTACTAATAATTACAAAGACAAGAAGGTGAAAAATGGTAAAACTAAAAGAGAAAACAAGAAAATAAAGAAGAATTGTCAAATCAAGAAGAAAGAATAAGATAAGAGACCTAAACATGAACACATGAATGTGAAAGGAAAAGAAACTAAGAAAGGAGACAAGGAATAGAATCACAAGAAGAGGAAAAGAAGAAAGAAGAAAAAATATACTATAGAAAATGGATCTACTCCTATGAATCCCAAAGGCAAGTCAAGAGGATTTGCTCAAGTATTAAAAAAAAAAAAAACTTAAGATGTAGAAGAATGTATCAATCCACTGGACTTCATGAAATATCACTCAACTTGGATTGGTGCATGGAGGTTGCTAATCAAGGGGAGTAGTATGTATAATGGAGAGATTGACAAGATCTGGAGCAAAGTGTTTGAAGACAGCTCCATGTAACTACAAAAATAAAAAGGTTAAGTTTTTAATGTTTGACTAACAGTTGCATGTGTTTAGTGGATTTGAGATGTGTGTGCAAGAGAGTAAGATGAGATTGACAGAGTAGTAGAATCAAAGAAGGAAAAGGAAGGAGACATTGATATGAAAAAAAAAGTTCTATACAAATAGATCATGCATCTTTTTCGTTGATGCCAAAGGGGGGAGAAGAATATGTGAAAAAGATGTGGATGACAAAAAAAAGATTAGAGGAGAAGATAAGAAGGAAGTTGATTAGATGAAAGAATAAATTTTATGTATACTTGGACACAAGAAAGAAGTGAGTGTAAGTAAGGGGGATAAACTAATGGAGAGAAGAGTATGTAATTATACTAAAAACCAAGGAGAGCATGTTCCCAGGGGGAGAAATACCAAAATTAGAGAAGTGTTAAGAGAGACTCTGAAAGATAATTATGGATATCGTTGGTAATAGTGTTGATTATCTTTCAAGGAGTGAGATTGTTGGTTTTTATTGTATTACTTATTTTTATAACACATGTTGCCATTAATTCCAAAGGGGGAGATTTTTGGCATGGTGGCATGGTTAGATGTGTTGGCATTTATGTCAACATATTAGACAAACTAGAGGAATTGATCAAAAGATCTATTTGTTTATTGCTAACTGAATTGTTACAAGTTAGCTAGTGGAACATGATGTTTAGAGGTCTGGTGAGAATCAGATATTGTAGATACAAGGCCATGCACGTGAAAAATTATTGAAGGAGGTCATTTATTAGTTCACTCTAGGTTTTAGAGTATATCATGAAGATTTGGGCATGATTTAAGGTCAGGATTGGTCACTGGAAAACTGGGTGACAGACAACATTGACATGAAGACATAAAGAGCTTCGATGTGCACAATCACGTTAGAATTTCATGGAGTGAACCTAGGATTATGATAGGGACATACTTAGGTGTCTTCAACTCAAAGGGGTTTTACTTCAGAGGTTTGTAAGGCATAATCTTATTGTCTTCGAGAATTGTCGACAGTGTTCTTCAATTTTGGTGAAAAGAGCTAGAAAATCCAATGGATATGGTAGATTTGAGTGTTTATCATGATTCTATAGGATGTTCTTGAAGTATGTTCTTGACATGATTCAACAATAGAGATGGCTCAAAAGGATCAGATTGGTGGAGTTTTCAATCAATAATAATAATTTTATTATTATTCATGTTCTTGGCTAACTTAGTTTGGTAAATCATGTTACACAAGTGCTAAATTGTGAAATATGGGTGTGGTATGATCTCAAGGTGATTGATATAGGTAGTGGCTACGATTTGATGGTTAAATATGGATTTGAATAAAGAGATTTGGCATGGGATTGGAGAATATGGTGAATTAGGTTTTTTTGACCTACTTCTTGGTATAATATGGTGAACTAGGGAAAATTCAAGGTGTGAATCATGGATGTGAATGCTAGAGGGAGCTAACAAAAGGAGAACCCGATTAAGTGGTGATTAGAAGTGTTTCAATAAAGGGGTTGAATAAATATCTACATTGTGCTACATTGGAGTTGTATCACATATACGGTAGATGTCACTTACACAATTCACAAAAATATAATCATTTTAGTGATTAGATTGTAAGGGAGTGAGCCTTCCTT
Source organism: Thuja plicata (assembly GCA_018584345.1). NCBI lineage: Eukaryota > Viridiplantae > Streptophyta > Pinopsida > Cupressales > Cupressaceae > Thuja > Thuja plicata. The sequence goes on along the minus strand of MU223442.1, from coordinate 2,355,907 downwards.
AAGGTTATAGCTCGAGGATTTTTATTTGAGTAGTGAGCTCTAAGATGTGAGCCTCAATGTATGTACATTCCCCATATATTGTAATAATTATATAATTCTTATAAGGTTCTTACCTATTGTGGGTAATCAGCCCCACCAATATTTTTCCCCTAATAGGGTTTGAACCGATAAAAATCTTGTGTCAAGTGTGTGGATGTAATTCTGATTTGTCAATGCATGCATATTTTCTTTTCAAGTAATCATATCATAATTTAGAGTATTTATGTTTGAAGGGTTTTAAGGACTAAGGGCTTGAAGTTTGAATTTTTGGAAACAACTAATTCCCTCCCCTCCCCCCAGCCCCCTCTCTTAGTTGTTCTTTGCTTTATTATCAACATAGTGAAGGGTTGTTCATGACGAGCAAAGAAACAAACAAAGGCAATCAGCTATCTAAAGAAGTTGTAGTTCTAATTGTAGGATATGAAGAAATGTTTCTATTAGTAAAGGATGAAGATTCTAAGTCTAAGTAGATAAGAACATAAATGATTTGGGTTTGGATTCTCTGCATATGCATGAGGACGCTAGAGAGAGTTTAGGTAGATATTGTATAATTGTATAAAGGTAAGGTGTGTTTTCATTTAAAGTATATTGAGGATACTATAAGATGTCAATGGAGGTTGTTAGTTAGTGGTCAAAAAGATTCCATGAAGGAGTAGAGGAGAGAATAATTCCTTTGACAAATGAAGAAAGTTTATGGTGGTAGTGAATCCACCTAGGTGAAAATAAATTTGGTGAATGTTGCCTGACTTTAAGTCACCCATTTTTTTTGGCAATATTGGTCATGTCAAGTCAGTCTGTTCAGTCTGAGTCTAGGTCTAATTCTTTCTTAGGTAGGCTATCTTTGTCGGGTTTCCCTGTCATTGCCTTTCCTTCTCTTAGCTGGGCGGGTTGTTCTGAGGTCTCATTATTTTGGGTAGGTTGTAGATCCTAACCCGGCAAAGATTTGT